>VYZW01055548.1:77020-190740 GCA_013401315.1 Balaeniceps rex
GAAATTTGTATATCTCACAGGAAAACTTACATGGGACTTTTTTTTTTTTAAAACCAATCTCTCACTGAAAACAGTGCATGAACCCCCATTACTTCAGTAAGATTTGTCTAGGTCCCACACAGGTTGTCTGTGCCGCCGGATCTCTGCACAGCCCTAAATTTCCAAGTGGCTCTGAGGAATACCTCTTATGAAACAGAAAGAAAGTGTTAGCCAGAAAGCCTTTAGACCAGGTCTGGATACCAGAAGCTGGAATGACCCATATGGAAGGTATAACTGCAGGCCTAAGTTTGAGCGACAGGCAATCTGCTGCTGAGTAATTAAGATCTCTGCTTCCTCACGCTGAACTTCAGCTGGTGGCTGAACACTTGGCAGGAGATGACAGAAGGACAGAATATAGTTTTAGTTTGGACAGACACCTGGGTCTGAAATGCAGAAGTCATCAGCATAGGAAAGACACCTGGACGTATATTTGCAGATGAAGTAACTAAAATAAGGTGTAGTGAAAGATGAGCAATGTAACATAGAAGTAGATGTCTGGGGTGAGACTGAAGGTCCTTGCAGTCTGTCTCCAGCAGTGGATGTCTAAAGGAACACTATAGGCACCGGGCAGTAGTCATACATGATTCCTCCCCTTAACACTCGCCCAGTCTCCAAGTATTTTTCAGTTCAGGAGCTTTCTAAATTAGAAGTGGTTTCTAAGCATTTGGTTAATCTTCAGTGGATTTCTCTTCAATGAGCTTGCCCAGTCTCATCTCAAGCCCATGGACTTTTATCACCCAGCTCATTCTTTGGCTCCACAAGCCAACAGCTCACTGAGGGAGAAAACACCAGGGTAATGTAAGACCAACCATACTTGCACAGAACAAGTCTGTCTGGCCTCAAACAGGATAGAAAAACCCTACTGCAAAGAGCCAAGAGGCGTATGAGAAAGAGCCTCATTAAATTGCACCTGGAAGGTGCTGGGAGTATTTTTTTTTTCCTTTAAAGAAAAGACATTTTCTGAGATTCATGGTAAATTTCAAGAGAGAAAAATAATGACATATAATGTGGGCTCGTCATCAGTTCATGACTGAAGTTTGCCAAGCCTGGGCCTCAGACAAGTGCCAATATGCTGTTTCAGAGAGCCAAGCAGGACTTGGCTCTTTACCAGTTTGATTTACTCAAATATGAATGTTTGAAAAAGTTCAGGGAGCTGCAATGTTGAAATGTTGAAGACGACAGATTACTGGGCAAATGGCTAGATCAAAGCTGCATTTTTTTTCTTCTGAACAGACTTTGCAATGCCTATATTCAGTAATTATAATAATTTAATAACTCCTCTTTTGGCTTGCGCAGCAGAGGAATGCAACACATATTAAACCAGCATGTTTTTCCAAAATATTTAAAACATAAATAAAGTATAGCATTATTCAAACCTAACAAGAACTTTTCCCATTTTAGTAGGGACACAACATACCAATTATTGTAATATATTTAGTTAAGAGCAAGTCAGATTGGCTTAGCTGATGGGTGATGACTAGGTACAGACTCAGAAAAAGCCTCCCATTTAAGACCACAGCGTGACAAGTGTGAGCACTCTGTGGCTTCAGCGCAGTCCTTAGCATCCTCTGGCTGCGTGGGGATGCCTGGTTTTGCGAGTTGTTAGATAAAGGATGCTCCAAGAATCCAGTCCAAAAATTCAGGCATGAGAGCAGGAGTTATTCTATTGATTTTTATGAGCTTCAGATCAAGTGTCTTATATACTGTGTATCTTCCTCACAGTATGCAGTAGTTCTGAAGCAGAAAGGATGCAAAAAGGATCTGGCAACTCACTGGGAACATTTCAGTGGCTTCACATTTTACATACAGATTGTTATTTTAATGTTGCTGTACAGCAGCAATTTTGGGGTTACAGTTAGGGTTGCAATTTAATAAAGTAAGAAACAAACAGGTATGTCAATAAAATTCAATAGGTTATTTAGTTAAATAATGGTGACTTTCTGCAGTGGGCTAGTGGAAAAAAGGATCATGGAGAAAGACAGGTGGGTGCAGCTCTCGTACCTCATATTTCATACCTGAAACTGCTGCACTTAATTCTTTCTGAGCCCATGCTCAGATTACTCAGATTGCTCTTTGTCTGACATCAATATTTCTTAGACTCGTCTGCAATTTTAATACTAACCTTGTTCTTGCAAGCGAACATGAAAATTGATGCCTTTTAATCACTGCCCAGATAGTCTCACAAATAGGTCAGAGTAGGTCACTAAGGTGCTACCTCCTCTCAGATAAAAGAACAAGGGGATATTAATGACACCGCAAAGCTCCCAAAGGTATGTCTACAGTTTGGTCACTACGACAGCAGACAGAGCTGAAGAGACACCTGCTGAGAAAGCACATACACAAAGCAAAGCTTCTTGCTATTGCAACCATATTGCTTTGGTTGCTGAGCTCCTCACGGAAAGGGTAGCAAATGTAGTCTACAATGCACTGGAGTTTTCGGTGTTCATCCTTCTGCTTGCCTGCTGTACTCCCCTTCCACAACACACGTGGTGTCACAGCAGCAGCTGCTCTGCTCAGCATCCCACTCTGCCTCACCGTTCCTTCCACCTAGGCAAGTACATTTTCCTGACCCAAGCACATTTGAACAGCAGTGAGCAGCAGGTCAAACTTGGGTCCACTGTGCTCACTCCGCTTGCAAATCCACTCTGCTCCTTTAAACCAGAAGCAACTCCTAAACCTTAACCAAAACATATATTTATTAAGTCTTCCTGTGTAGAAAGTAACTATAAATTAAACATAGCATACAATGGATATGTGTTTGCATGATTACACAGAGGTGTTTTAAATGTTAAGTGCTATTACCAGAAATAAATAATTTCATTCATGCCCTTACCTGTGGAAGGATAACATAGCCTGTCTTCTGGAGAACAGTCCCTCATGAAAGGCAGAGATGACACGAAGGAATTCCCTTCTCTGTCATGAACTTTACTTCTCACTCTATCAAAGAGCAACCTATGACTACCCTTCCGTACAGGGTCATCCAGCTTGTCCTTGGACGTGTTCCTGGGCTCTGGAGATGAAAGGACGAGGTACTTTTCATTACAGATAAATATGTCATCCATTGGAGCCCTTGAAGGAGTATCTTTAAAGGTAAACTTTTCCAGGAGTCCTGGGACATCCTCCATCCTGGTGCAACATGATTTCTGAGGTATAATGGTCATCTTGGAAGGCCTAGTGTGAGGACTGTAGACTGGGAAGGATACCTCCTCGCTGTAATCCCTTGGAGATCTCTCTTCAGAGCTGACAGAAAAATGAGATGGATTTGGGAGAGGGCTCCCATTTCCTAAATATTCTCCTGCCCACTCCCCTACTTTCAGCTCTGATGGCTGAGTGTTATTTGCTCTATTATTGTTACTGTTCCTTTGGCTTAGGGAATAGCTAGGAGTGCTGGGGAAGCTGAAGAAAGCTTGTTCTGAAGAGGCTTTGACTTTGCTGTCTGAGTCCTGCTTTAGTCCTTCTGGAGACGAGGTTAGAGGCTCCAAAATGGACCTTTTGATCGCATTGGCTATGAGCCTCAGTGGTGATTTTGGCTGGCCAGCTGCGTGCTCCCCGGCAACTGCATCTGGACTCCTCAGAGCACCTTTTGCATCAACCGGCAAAGCTGGTGGAGCATTGTCTGCAAATAAGAGAGGCACAGAACAACTAGATAATTTGAACGCACCTTTTTTCCAGTCAGCATCCTTCTCCTCTGAAATCCCCAGGGCTCCTTTGTTTCGATACCCTGGACTGGTTCCACCTAAGTCCGTCCTGTTTGAATCATATGGCAAGGGTTGCTGTTGAGTACAAAGTACCAGCCTCTTTTTTGCCTCTAATTCTTGCTCAAGCTTTTCTTCTGGGTGCCTTGTATTTTTGCCATCTTTTCCTTTCAAATCCAGAGATGACAGCACTTTTGTCTTCCTGTTAAAATCTGGTTCAGAGGTATATTTCAGGGTTTTTTCCTTCCAGCCCTGGGCTGCGTATGCCCCAATGTCACCAGCTATATCTTCAGGCTCAGAAAAATCAGCAGCCAGTGTCCCATTCCCAGGAGGGTTCCGTGGAGACCCTCTAGGGCTGCTCTGAAAAGGGCAGTGAGGCACATAGAGGCGGATGTCTTCAGACATCTCTCTGGCTTTTTCTTTTCTTTGAAATACTGGGCTGCAGGGTTTGAAATGTCCTCTTGTAACTTCTGGTGGTTTCTTGTAAGAAGCCAACTGTGAAGTGCATGAAAAAAGATTATTTTAGTGGTTAAAAATATTGTTTAATGTATCTTTTATGTTGTATAATATTTTAATCATTTTAAATCTTAACATAATACTAATAAACATAATATTTACTTTATACACACATATATACACACATATATATGTAGATGATAATACAATAAGAAAAGTTTTTCCTCCCTAAAGGGCTAATATTTCTCTAGGAGTGGAGACCTAATACTGCTGGAAATTTTAGTAGTCTAAAAATAATGTTATTCATGCTAATAATCTGTTGTATCTTTATGAATTACCTTTAATATTTTCCTTAGAAAGAAACAGTCCTATCTGCAGGAGAACAAACAAAAGCAGATCTGCTCTATTCTCCCATGTGCATTCCAGTTGCATCACCTTAGAGTTTCCAGCAAGCACAAGGGACCACAATCCATCCTCTCCAACTACTTTTGTAATATTGCATGCTTACATAGCACAGGTGGGAATGAATTAGCTGACCCAGAAAAGATTGTAAAATGCAAGACAGTAGTTTTAAAAAATTCAGTTATTTCTCCCTCATGATTCTTTTTTCTTTGGTGAACATTTAAGTTCATTACTCTAGCCACCAGACTCTTCTGCTGGAGATAGTAACAAGGAAAAATGTCCACATTATCTAGCCAGCAGACCAAAACTAGAGGGTTTTTTTCCTTCTTAAAAGGGAGGCATTTTATCCTCAATGCTATGTGATAACGGATGGTGAGAAGATTCAATCCTGTTTCCACTTATGTGCCAGATTCCCAAATTCACACGGGTGAAGCCATTAATCTGTCTGACTTCTCGTTTCCCAGAAGCATCAGAAGTAAGGCAATAATGATTACTCCCTGTTTCACAGTTGTGTTTGATGACTAAAATGAATATCGGCCAGGATCTCAGATAAAAAACCATGAGAAACACCAATAAACAAATAAACACCCTCTTACTCCTCTCTCTTTCGAGTAAGAAAAAGGCTACTATGTGCTGCTTATAGAGTGGGAGCTGCAGCATGGAGTCACCTCTCCTCGAGCGCAGCGTGGCCAGGCAGCGTTGTGCAGCTCTGCTCCCCTGGGACATTCCTTTCCTGGCCCTATTGTCCTGGACCGGATTTCAACTACTACCGTGGACGTGGAAGACTTCATTTTTTTCTAACACAGACCTGAGGTCAAGCAATTTTAATCACGTTTACCCCAAGGGTGAGGACAACTGGCCAGGACACGGAGGGCGTGGGCTGGTCCCCACTCCACCCAGCTCCAAGTCCAGGGAACATGCTGCCCTTTGCTCAGGATGGTCAGTCACAACTCTTGCGGCAGCACTGCACCTACGGCAGGCCCACCCTTCCTCAGCCTTAAAACAAAAAACCAAAAACAAACAAACCAACCAACCAAAAAAAACCCCCAAAAAAACCCAAAAAAGGGCAGAAAATACAATGGAAATCCTAGGTCCCGAAGGAAGCTGAAGATGCTGATGAGCTGTGGGAGGCATGGAGCCAAGGACCGGCTGCAAACTAACAAAATAAGTCTTCTGCCCACTGGATGCAAGGGGTAGACATTAGACATGGGCACACCTGTGTCTAAGGCATGTAACAGCCTAAAATCCCCCAGTCTCCTATGCCAGGTTTCCTATGGCCGGCACTATGCGAGCCCTTACCTTGGCTCCCAGATTTGCTCCCCAAGGCCAGTGCTGGCACTTGCCTTTTGCCCAGTGATGCACAGCGATCAAGTGGCATTTAAGCCACTTGGATGCGATACTCTCTCACCGCACCACTGCTGGTACCTGGCCTTGCCCAACATGCCACACATTTCCATCCAGCCCTACAACCACGCAGGCAGACCAACAGCCAGCTCGGGAGCACTGGGGGACAGAGATTTGGGGGGTTTCCTCTCCTTTGGGCAGAAACTGTGGCACAGAGGAAATCCCAGTGGCAGCTAAACCCCATGCTGTGAGGGAAGGGCAGGGTGGTGGTGCCTACATGTTGGCTGATGCAACAGGTTAGCACCTAACTCTCAGTGCGATCGAGGTCCGAGTCCCACAGAAAGCAAATGCCACTTAGCCACATGATTTGGGAACGGTTATACCAATCAGAGCATCCAAGTCTCTTCCCTATGTATAGCACAGGCATAACTCCAACTGTTGCTGGTTACTGTGAGAACCAAAACTATTTGAAAGAGCAGAGGATGCTCAGACAGCCTGCCAAAAGCAGACATGCCCCAACAGTAGTTACACTTGTTTTGCTCTGCACAATTCTCCCTCATACCTGTGTTTCGGAGTGATCATCTCCAGGACCACTCTGACAGCTGGCTGAGCTGTCCTTCCAGTGTAGCCCAGGTTTCTTGCTGGACAGTAGAGGGAAACCTGCCAAAGACACAAATTTTACCATCATATTTGTATTGCTTTTGTCTTAAATAAAGTTTGCAATTAAAGAACGAGAGTAGAAAGTTAAAAAGTCATCTGGATACAGTTGTACCTGAAGAGCTGACCTACAGTAATGACATTTATGGCCTCACTCACATGTGTGTGCACACTGTGCCAAACACGTGTTGACATTTTCAGCAGTGGACCTGAACTGCTTCCACTTTTTGGCTGGATGTAGTGAAGCAGCTTTTGAGTTCCAGGAAACTTTCTGGAAAACCAGCCCTCTAAAGAGGGCTTTCAGGCCTTAAAAGCAGAGGCAGTCAAAACAAACAGCAAATTTTGAAGCTTTGGGTAGTTCTGAGAAATTAAGAAAATGGATGACTTCTGAGAGGGTTGTCCATCAGAATGGGAAATGCAACCACCTGCAGGCAGCAAGGACAGAAACAATCCTGCCGTCTCCCAAGCCAGGCCAATGGGCAGTGTGCTGGGGGCTCTCCTAGGATCAGGCAAGGTAACTAATTGCTAAAGGTCTTGAACCAAAACTAGCGCAGACAGACTCAGACTTGCTGGAAACAAAAGTAGGGAGGCAACTTGCCCCTGAAGGGAGTCAGGAGAGCTCTCTAATATTTGTGCCT
This sequence comes from Balaeniceps rex, assembly GCA_013401315.1. Classification (NCBI taxonomy): domain Eukaryota; kingdom Metazoa; phylum Chordata; class Aves; order Pelecaniformes; family Balaenicipitidae; genus Balaeniceps; species Balaeniceps rex. The sequence goes on from VYZW01055548.1 coordinate 84,252, forward strand.
GTGGGAATTTTACATAATAAATAATCTTTGGACAGAAGAAAAGTATCCCAGAGCCAAGATATTACCATATCAAGCTTTAACATGACAAGTATATTTATAGCTGAATTATTAACTCCCAAACCCAATTATTAGTTCTGAAACCCATAAAGGTTCCCAAAGCAAGCTTTGGTTCTTCTGCGTAGGGATTAAAAGCTGCATAAGGACAAAAGCAACACACCAGAGAGAGAAGACAGTTCCTGCACGTGGACTTCAGAAAAGGCAAGCCAGGGAGAGAGGCCAACTTTCCTTTCCTCTCAGTGTCTCACCTGTGCATTCCCAGCCTTGATGCAATTTGTTACATTCAGTCAAGAAAGGAGGGAAATGATGTGCTGGAGTTCATCAAGGAACTCCCATGAGGACCAGCAACGAGGGGCTGAACTGAGACAAATCCAGCTTTTGTCACCTGGTTAAAGGGATACCATAACTCTGGTCTGCTGCTGGTCTTGCTTTCTGTATCTTTTTGCAAGGAGTTTTCAGGGGAGGGGAAAAGAAAGAAAGAGAAAAATCTACCCTTCAAATAATTTCAGACACATTGACGAAGTCCAATGATGGTCATCTAAGAAAGCAGCATCAAGCCTGAGCTACTCCATCTTCATTTTCACAGACTATCCCCACCCTACCCTGATTCTCCGTCCTCAGTACAAACGCTCCTCCTTTCCCACTCACGAACGTCCACCTTTATGTTCTGTATAGCGAATTGACCATGGGAAAAGATAACAAGGATGAAAACCCACTGTTACCTGTATAAGTGAGACAGGGGGGTTTAGCCTGATCCACTAAAGCCCTTCTCCTCCTGACACGGGCAAACATCATGGCTCAGCACACTGAGGAGAAACGCAACCACTGCAGCAGCAACAGCCGTAACACCGATGAGGGCTTAAAACCCACAGCCCAGGGGTCTGCAGGGTAATGGCACGTGCCCGTGGGGAGAACTACTTCCACTACAGCTCTCGTGGGCGTGCGTTAGCTTACAAGGACAGGGCCTGCACATGCGAGAACATCGCTTTGGGCAAAGCCGCAGCTTGCTGTCGTTCACAGAGATAGTGGATGTATTCCCACCAAGACGCTGAACCCGTATTTGCAGCTTCACATTCAAAACAGGATTTTTAAAAAAAGTTCCCTGGGGCACTATCACGATCTGTTTGGCCCAAAAGCTACTCAAATTGACCAAGATAAATTAAGAGCGTGGTGTTCCCTGGGGCTGTGCGACGGGGATTAAAGATTTTGAAAGGTAATATCCTGCTCTGAGCCTTTCAGCTGATATAACCATGACACTGATTTCCTTTCCTTGGCCACATACCTCATGCTGTTTATGAAACATATGTGTTTTGGGAAATAAGTCTGAAAAGGAGACAGGTTTTTCTTTCATGTGACTGATGATCATATGAATTCTTGTAACCAAATATTAAGTGGATTAAATATAGAAACTAAGATTTACAGTGTTCCTCCAGAGAGTGAAAAAGGCCTTTATTCTGTTCCCAGTATACGCTGAATGTGCTTTACACCTCGTTTTAACAGCATACTTGAGGTTCGGGCAAATTCATGCAGCGCGTCGCTTCCCTCTCAAAGGCTTTTAGCTCCCTCTAGAGCCCTTCGGAGGCACACGGAAGATTTTAATAAAATGATGGGAAAATTAATTGGCAAACCATTAAGTAATGCACTTGCTGAGAACAAGCTGAAAATGAGTCGAAATTAAGTGACTCCCGGTCTTCTCTTCTTTCCTCTCTCACAGTCTTCCTTTTTTACCCCTCAAACCTGGCATAAGCATCATTTTTGTTCGATCTGAGATCAATTAAGGCAAGATTTTAAATCCAAGCCTTTGGTGAAGCCAACACCTGATTATAAGCCAATCCTCAAATGCTGTACAGCCCCGAGGTTGACACAGATGCCACAAGACTTTGAGGGCACCCTGCTCTGCCTCCCCATCCCAGGCAGCGGACACCCTTCCCCTGGGTGGGACATCCCAAGAGGCTGCTCCAGAGAGGCCTCACAGGTATGGTGAGTCCCCTGCACCTCGGAGGTGTGGTGAATCCCAGCAATACAGCCCCATTGCGGCTCATCTGCCTGTCCGTCTGCCACAGCTGTCTCTCTGGGGATAGCCCATCACAGGGGATGGTTTGCTGAAGTCGAGCTTGGTGGGAGCATCCTATCAGGACTGTGAAACAGCCCCATGCATCCTCTACTGAGATTTACTGGGTAATCCCAGACGTGTGGCATCAGGGGCCTCCAAGGGACCATAGGGTCGGTAGTGACACAGCTCACATGTACTGCAGGCACCCAACTCGGAGGTGAGCCCAGCGCCAGGAAGGAGAGATGCAGCTTGTCTCCTCTTTTGATATATAAAAATTCTTCCTACAGTAGGTACTTGCAAATAATCTTGAAGCTTGTTTGGGCATCCAAACCAAGCAAGCTGACACCTCTGCTTGAACACTGGTCCCATAACAGACACAGGGATCCTGCTTGTTTCAGGAGCAGAGCCCTTAACTTCTCTGAAGGCAACTGGGGCTCTGAGCGGCAGCAGAAATCTCCTCCCTTGCAGAGGGCAGCTGAGGGCAGGGTTAAAGAGCAGCTGTCACCACCGTTCCCCAAACCCCGCTGTCTCTATGCCCAGAAACTGCGGCACTCGGTCACATGCACAAATCCCTTCTTTCCATTGCTATACATTCATGTTTTATACTTAAGGCTGTCAATGCCCCAGCCTAACAGATATAACTGTATTTCTAACCAAGATTGGAGAGGGTTTGGGATGCTGGTAAGCTCACCCAGCTCCCACACTGGTATGATCAATCCTGGCAGATACCTGCGAGTCCTTAGTGGGGACTGTGCAGGCACCGTGTGCGCTTGCAGAGAGGCTGTGCCAAGGCTGCTGGGCGCCCCTGTTATGAGCAGCAGAGGTATGAGCAGGGCTGGCTGCCTTGTTTTGGGACCGCAGCGCAGGAGGATTCCCTAGATGTAGCCCCGGCTGCAAGGAGTGACTGCACTGTGTTTCAGAAGTGAATTGAGCACAGACCCAATCACTATTGCAATCACTGCATTCCTGTGCGATTCCCACGGGCAGAGAGGGATCAGCCCAAACTAAGTGAAACTGCTAGAGGACAAGAACTAGTAACGCTCATTTTCACCACCTCACCTCTTGGCATGGCTATTAGTACTCTTTCCCTTTCCATAACCCAGAAACATCACCTGTTCTTTGCAAAAAAAAAGAAGAGGTGATAGAGTACCTGTAGGTGGGTGTAAACAGGCACTTCCAGGAACATTTCTAACGTGACTCAAAATGTTAGACCCATCATTGCGCCCGATCAAAAGCAATCGGCACATGCAGGGCTGGAGACAGGGGTGCATTTTCTTGGCTGGAGAATTAGAGCAGACATCACTTGCTGGTGGGTGTAGTAACATACGGAATGGTCACGCAAAAAGGGAATTTGATCTTTTCAGTACAAGAAAATGGAAAAGAAATATTTGTTGCATTTTAGATCTCTGTTTTCTCATCTAGTGACTCAAAACCACAAAACTTCTAAAGGAAAGAAGGAGAAGCAGATATTTAGGAGACAGGAAAACGAAAGACAGTACAAAGAGAAGAAACAATCGCTTCTCAGGCTTTACTCACTCATTTGGAGTTTTCTTCTCCAATTCTGATACTTATTTAATGCTGTGGAGTGAAAACTGTTGGCTCTCTGTAGTGCTGAACAGAAACAGAAGAGACACATGGTCAGCTAATGCAGCAAAAGCCAGAGAGCGAAAATAGAGAGGGGGGGAAGAAATAAACCAAGCGGTGGGGTTTAGCTTTCCAACCGGTCCCCCGCCCCGACCCTAACCGGTGCCTCTGCCCTCGGCGGCGGCCGGGAGGGGGCAGCGCGGAGCCGGGCAGGGCCGCGGGGCCGGCGGGGCGGTGCTGGCAGGCAGAGAGCTCCTCTCGTCCTTCCCGCGGATCCCCGAACCAGCACCGGCTCTTAGCGAAGCCGGCACGAGCAGAAAGGCAGGCAGACAGACAGACAGGTGGGGGGACAGGCTGAAGGGGTAAAAACTTATTAAGGATGCTATAAAGCAGCTGGGTGAGGATGTGGAGCTGAGAGACAGGCTGCTCCCGAAGATCTAGATAACCCCGCTGGCATGGTGGGGAGGAAGGCGACGGCAGGGAGGAAGGTGACATGAGCAGCCAGGGATGGGGAGAGCATGAAACTGGGTGGGAAAAAGGATAAAATCCTTCAGTGGCTGCACGGGGTCGCACGCTGCTGGGCACCTTTGGGGGTTTGCTGCTGTCCTTTTTTAGCCCTACAAGGGCTTCGTTATTCAAGAGTCAATTTAAATTGCTGTATGAAATCTCCTCTTTTCTGTTTGGATTAAAAATGCATATATGGATGTGGGGGTGGTGGGAGATGGGAAGAAATGAATGCGCGTGGCCTTTTATTTTCTGCAAAACCATTTCTTTGGCTGTTTTTAGCGCATCTTTTAGTTTTGACCTTCTCCAGCTCCAGAAAGGAGTTTCCATGTGGAGGCAGACTGTTCCTTAACCTCTCCCCGCTTCCCTGCTAGCTATATCCTTTCCTCCTCGTGCTTCCACTGGATACAAAAATTTTAAGCAGCTACTGACAGAAATACAAACTGAACCAAGCAGAGCTCTCTAGTGCCTCCCAACGTCACCCTTGCTTAAGCAACACTGCAAATATTGCATTGGCTGCTAATAATGTCCAAAACTTTTACCGGCAGGAAAACATTCATCCCACCCCTGCAAGCAAAGCACGAGGCACAACCAATCCAGGTTACCCTGCATCATGGAAATGCTGTTTCAGCTACAGCACCCTGTAGCAAAAGGCAGAAATCCCCCCTAAAAAAGACACCATTAATGGGTGCAACCTGGCCACATTGTAGGTAACAGCCTCCGCTTTGAAACCTCTCCCCCCAACCCTGACTTCAACCCGCAGGAGAGGCTGCTGGAGCATCCCCACGTTGGGACGCTGCTTACCATCAGCAACTTTGGATGTTTTGGGGCTTTCCTCCAGCACCACAGGGCTCCTGGCGAGCGTCGCCCGCCTCCGCACAGGGCTCGGGCAGGCGGGGGGCTCCAGCAGTGAGGTCTGTCCTTCGCTCACCTCAGAGTTTGACGAGTCACCATTAAAATCAGACTCCAGCTCAGAGCTACCGGGAAAAAAGGGTGAGATGGAGAGAAAGTGGGACACATCAGAAGACGCAAGGCATAGAGGTATTTATTTCCCTTCAGCGCAACAAGCACCAGTGTCAGCCCTGACAGCCATGCGGGTGGCAGAGAAATAGATGTTTTGCAGCCAGAGCTGACGTCCTTATTTTGCTTTTTTCATTGTTGTTATTACAGGACTGTAATTTGCAGTAGGTGTTACACAGCTGAGATATCCCTATGCCCATCAGACTTCTGCTGCCTGGATTTGCACCCACAACTGCTACGTTCAGCACCTGGAATTAAACTGGCATTGAGAGAGACCTGGGGAGAAACACCACACTGCTCGGTTAGCAGGGACGGGCTCTTCTGCCTGCAAGGCTGTATGAAGAAAGGCAAATAGCAGTATTTGCAATGCTGTAATCCACCTAGAAGCAAGGCATGAGGATCAAAACTATGCTTTTCACCTTTTTTCCCCAGATTTTTGGAAATAAGAGGCATGCTGTAGTGAACTCGCAGGAGGCCAAATCCAGGGCAGCCTGCTCCGACCACGAGGTGCACTTCACCCACCAGTTCAATACGATTATTGCTGGACCTCGGCTCATCTCCCATCTGGGACCTGGAACCAGCTCCCCTCTCTGGGCAGCAGCAGCTGCTGAGTGCCCGTGGCAAGCGGCAGGGAAGGTGCAGCCCCCTCCTGCAATGTAGATGCCTCTGCACTGGCACTGCTGGCAGAAGACAAAGCCAAGGAGGGTGAGGAAATGCTGAGGGGTGGGCAGCTGTCCTAGCCTTCAGCAGTTTGGGGGAACCCATGCTGGAAATCATGCAGCATCAGCCATTTTGACCCTGAGGTGACAGATGATGGCATGCTGGCATCCGCGGCTTGGATGAGACCTCTGTAAAACTCGGGTATTTTGTTATTGCACCAGCATAATTTCTTATGGTGTGTCGGGCACCTCAAGGAGCCATGGGGAGGGTTTTGGACCACAGCGAGCTGCTGCGCTTGGTCCTGACCCCACTTCTGGGTGCTGCGATACAGGACGAGGAGGGAGCCTGGAGGAGAGGGGTGAGGACTGCCACTGGCCCAGCAAACAGGGCTTAGGCAAGAAGTTGGAGGAAATTCTGGGTCTAGAAAGGAGAAGACTGAGAGAAGCTATGTGAACAGCCTTCAAACGTGCAAAAGGCACCCACAGGAAATAAGGAAACGAACTCTTTGGGAGCCCCTGAGACAGCCCATTGAACACCGAGCGCAATGAGGCACCTGAGCTGATCAGAGGCAGATTTTGGCATCCCCCTCTTTAAATGTAATTAAAAAAATATGCCACACAAACATACGTGAATGGCACATACGTCGTGACCTTGCCTCTGGGCAGGAGGACGACTGTTGGAGGTGATTGTTAGTCCTCTTTTCAATAATAATGGGATTTCTTTCATCTCTAAAGGCCAGACTGTAGGGAACAGGCACTTTCAGGCCTTCTGATGTGACCGCATTCCCACTGCCATAAATAAGCATGCCACCATCCCACTCGGCCTATTTTTAATGCAAACAATACTGCTAACCTATTTCATAGATTTATTGTGATGATTAACAGCTTCACCTTAAAAAAGAGGAGCTTACGCCATGAGTAGTCCTGTTGGCGTGGCAGGAGAAAGCCGTTTCGTGTTTATATAGCATTGCCTTGTAGAAAGTAAAAGATTTATTGTAACAGCCCAAGGCACAGCCCAGGACCCAGGAGGCAGGAGGAAGAAGAGCTAAAGGAAAGGCTGCAGACAGTATAAAGCTGGGGTAAATGCCATATGGGTAGTGCCCACCAGCCCTGCACCCCTGCTTTGCCCAGATCAAACCAGCAGTGCTGGGAGGCCGGGACGAGCAAGACAGCGAGGATGGGAGCACAGCTCCAGGTGTGTTGCTCTCTCGGTAGGCTGAATCAGAGTGGCCTTAAATTTCACCAACACAGACTTTTTAGGTGTCTTTCAAGCTGTGTCAAGCATACAGATATATATAAAAAAATACAAATATATGAAGTCTTTGATAGCTGAGATGCTGTGTGGATGGGGAGATACCACACTGAGATTGGGCAGAGCGCCACACAAAAGAAAAAGAAAAAGACCTGCCATTAACATTGATTGATATATTTCTGTTTTAAAGAGCAAAATGTTTATTTTCCTTGGCTGGCAAGGATGTAAGTGCTATAGGATGAAGTTTATTCTCTGATCTCTGCTTGATAGGTGGTCATTATTCACAAGTGCCTAAAGCCTGAATTGCAAAGCTGTGTCACCGAGCCGGTCGTTTTCCCCATCCCACTGAGTGCCCCGTGGCCAGCTCAGCAGTGCCATTTGTCACTTGCTATTTCTCTCATCCCCCCTTTTTAAGCAGGGGTTGGCCTGCCAGAGCGGTGTGAGGCGAAGGGCGCCCGAGCTGCCGCAGCAGCAGGAGGCTGACCTGGAGCCATTGGCACCAGCCGTGCTGGTGACAGATGCGGCGTCACCCCTCGCACCGCGTCCCGCTGGCGGGGAACCAGGGGCCTTGCTGTCCAGCCAGGGGGGCTGCCGCAGGGAAGGGAGCTGATCCCTCAGATCAGAGGGATTAGCCGACTCTCATTGCTGCCTGGGTGCTGCAGGAGCACCACGAGCCAGAGGGTATTAGTGAGGGATAGAAGCACATGCTCCGCAGGGGGGTCTGTCAAACAGGTAAGAAATCCTTCCCCAAGCTCTCCATCCCCGTGGAAGAGGAACCCCAGAGAGGTTCATCCTTCCCTGGAAGAGCACCCAGACCCATGCGGCAGGGCACAAATGCCATTTAAAACCACTGCAGGGAATAGCAGAAAGTTGCATTTCTACAAGCGTTGCTCTCCACAATCTACCCACAGCGCCACGAACAGGTGTTTAAAGGATGTCAAGAATTTGAATGAGCTTCCTTACAGAGCAATAGCTCTGTGTTTGCAACAGCTGGCTTTGGGTTTGCCTTTTTTTTTTTTTCCCCTTTTTTTCCTTTTTTCCCCTCTCCCTCTTCTTTTTTAGTTTCTCAGTAAGAAAAACTGCTTTACTTGGGAGATACCAATCTAATCTTTAGACAGAATGAAGTCCCACAGAATCCTGCCCAGAACGCCAGTACATTCTAATCTGTACACAGAAATCGGGCTTCCTCTGACAGCTCCCCAAGGTTCATCAAATTTCAGATTTCTTAGGGGCGGGCAGGCCCTCAAAAGCCCCGGGAGAGGCCTGGGGTGCAGAGCTGCAGGATGATGCCCAAGGTGGGAGGGGGCCACGTCACAGGATGCACCTTTTGCCACAACACACCCACTGCCCTAATCCCTGAACTGACATTATTTGGTACACAAAGAGCTGAACCTGGGCTGATCAGGGCAATGTTTTTCTCTCTGATTCAGGCCCCTGTGTGGGATGCAAATGTTTGAAGATTTCCTGCAAAGTGAGTCATGTGTCTGGGGGATTTATGGCTGCGGTAAAGAACAATTGTTATTCTGAGCGGTTTGTCTTTTTTTTTTCCCCAGTTGTACGTACATTCAGTACTATATTTTGTTATATTTTTCCTCAGTGTTCCAGAGAAAACCAGCTGCTCTTATGGGGTTTTTTATAGGCTTACTTATATTTTAAAGTACCTGCTTGCATCACTGGTGACCATGACTCGGATAGCGAGAAGATTGTGCTCGGTCATCTCCTCCTCGGGGATGACCCTCACGGTGGCCCACTCGGGGGAAGGGGGCGAGAACCAGCTCTCCAAGTCGTGGCGCTCAGGGATGCTCTTCGCCTTCTTCGGGGAGGTGGGCTCATCGGCCGCAGACAGGCAGCGATCTGGGAAAGCACAAAGGCGATAGCAGGGTGTTAGGGGAGGAAGGAGTCCATGGGGGGGACCTCACCCACATGTGGGTGGTCCTTGGCCATTGCTGGTGGTTTCTGTGTGGGGCCCCATGCTGTCCCCATGGGTGCAGATGAGGCGTGTGTGCCAGCAAGAACATTCCTTCAACCCAGGACAACCCTGCTGGGGTTCATCAGCTCGGATGCAGAGAGAAGGAAACTTCAGGGGCAGCCTCAGCTTTTGTAGCTGCAGGTCCTCGCTCTGCTCAGTGCGCCAGCACCAGCCCTGTCAGGCTGGTGGCAGCAGTAAGACATGTGCCAGCCACACAAGTAGGGATTGACGGTCTCTTTTCAGGCCCCTGGTGTACGTGTGCGTGTGGCAGGAGGCAAGTGGACCAACCTTGTTTGGGTGGCTAAAACTTCAGCCTTTCTTTGCAAGTTTAGATCAATTTAGGACAGTGGTAGCGAGCAAAATAAACACAGGCTCTTCAGGTTATTTTTGAGTGCATACAGCAAATACAGACATTGGTTTGGGAAAAGCAGCAGCATCGCAGCAGTTAAACAGCACCATCCCTGAACTTCACATTCAGGCAGGAGGATTAAAGAACAAAGCCAAAGTTTCCCCTCGCTCACCCCAGGTGATGCAGACAGAGCCTGCAGATCATCTCTCCCTGTGAAATCCTTAATTTCTGAGCAACCTCATCTGTCCACAACCTCCTGCACAAGCAGGGAAATCAGCTGCACAAGTTCCCCTAGGGCTCAGTGCAGAAGGGACAAATGACAAGCTCCAGGAGAGTGGCTTTGCTCAGTTCACCTCCCATGTGTGGTGCTTTCGCCACATGTAATTCAACACTGTTTCTTCTAATTTACACCTGTCCTGTATAAGTGGAAAAAAAATCAGACCTGGAACACGGCTTATTTTCTCATCTATTAGAGCAAACTATCTAGTAAACATCAATTAAACTCGTCTTTAACTTGCAGCTCCTCCATTTATTGCAGGAGTGCACTCACCCCCATCCTCCACCTTGCAAGGGTTTTTAACTCGAACGCCAAGCACTTGCGTGGGTCGAACGCAGAAAACAAACCCACCAGGAGCAAGCAACCCCAGATGCATCAGGAGGATTAGATACACCGCAGAGCCCGAGCGCTGGCCCATGGGACCCTGCGGAGCAGCAATTCCCCGGCTGCAGTCCCTGTGTCTGCCCCGTGCCGTCGCACACGGCTGTTCACTCGCACCCGAGAGGCACCGGCCGTGGGCACTGCTGCTCCTGGGAGCAGACACAGCAGGCATTGCAGGTGCATGGCCTGCACCGCGCCGAGCTCCAACCTCATCTCGGATCACTTGGTCCATCCACCGCTGTCCCCTCCCCCTGTTGCCATTTCTGTGGAGCTGTGAAACAAGGTCCTCAAAACAAGCTGTGACAGCAGAGCTATGCCTTTATTTTGCATGATTCAGGTAGCTCCCAGCGTCCCCCAGAAAAAGAAAACTGATGTTCTGAGCTTCTGCGGCTCTCCCAGTTATTGTTTGTGCTCAGCCCCTTTCTAGGTTTGACAATAAGCACCACCGAGGAAAGCCCAGCTGCTGGTGGCAGGGATGACTGCTCTACAAGTACAACTCTTGTGCTGGCCAGGTGAAGCTCCCTTACTTGTGCTTACAGACCAAGTAACATGGCTTTGCAGTCTTTTTTTTTTTTTTTTCAGTAATTTTACTGATTACACTTTTCCCAAGTGGCACAGAGCATTGCACTTTTCAAAAGGCTGTGGTGATCTCTGGTTTTTTACCCTTCATAAAAGTCAATGTATTTTCTTGGCTTGAAAACTCCTCAAGACTTCACTGCTCACAAGAGTTTTGTGGTTTGGTTTGGTTTTTCGTTTTTTGTGGTTTTTTTTTTAATTCTTCTACTTCTACATACAAGAAGCCAAGGAGGAGTGGCTCGCTGCTTCTCCCCAAAGCTGCTGGCAGGCAGTGCACAGCAAGCCCAGTGGCATTTGGGTGGCAGTGTGGGAGTCCACGGGTCAGCGGGGCACGGCTGTCCTTCCTTGCATGGGGACATGAAACCTCCTGGAACAGCCCCCTCTCCCCCAGAGCTGGGCTGGACCATGACATGCCATTTCTACTCTCCAGAAGCAAAGCAGAAAGCAGTATTGTGAGCTAATTTGTAAAACCTAAGTCCTTCAAGTCAACTTTCTCTCCTTAAAAGAGGATGCATTTTATATGAGAATCAGAGCAAGCAAAACCAAACAAAAGTTTGCCAGCTCTGTCTATAAACTTGTACCCATGCTGGCAATAAGCACTGCCCGAGGTCACTGCAAACGGCTGTTAAAGAAAGTCAGTTTTGCCATTTGCTTGCATGCTCAGTACGTATTCCCTTCCCATCCTGCGCACCAATGCTTTCCCTGCCACGCTAACAGGAAGGAGGAGAAAACATGTTTATGACTAACAGACACACAGCTGGAGAGCATCGAAACCCACAGACAGACAGACTACCTAAAACGGTTCCCAGCGTGGTTCCTGAATGTGAACAGATTTCCAGTCAACAAGTCCCTCTGCAATGGCCTGTCACACATCCAGTTTTCAATCATTATAAACATAGGAGTCAGAGCTGGTGAAGGACCTCAGGATGTCATCCAGGCCACCGGATGATGGTGACGGATAGCACCATCGCCTCTCTGAAGAGTTATATTTCTGTGCTTGCATTTTTCTTTTTTTTTTTTTTTTTTCGGTATCATGGTATCTCCCCTTCCTGAATTCCGCACCTAGAAGCTGACCCTCTCAGGAATCTGTTAGCCACCCGAGTCCTTTCTGAGCAAGATAAGTTTGCATTCACAGCAATACTTATCAGGTTTAAGATCAGCATCCTGCATTAGCATCCACCTCGATCTAGTGAAAGATGTCCCTGCCATGGCAGGGGGGTGGACTAGATCTTTAAAGGACCCTTCCAACCCAAACCACTCTAGGATTAGAAAGCAAACCCACTCCTTACTAACATTTAACCAATATTTGTATTGTGACATATAAAGTTGAATAAACTGCGTTGCATTCAACTCCATAAAAGCAGAAACTGGACCGCCTTGGTGTTTCAGTGCATGGGATGCCCACGTGTGCACATTAACTCAAACACTGGGTTACACATTCTGCAGGACATTCGAAAAGATTAAAGTTAGTACTGCTGTTTCTCATCGTAGGGCTGCACCTTGGGTAACAGGCTCAAACAAAAGGCAAAGACGTCCCAGACACCCAAGCATCAGGGGTTTTTTTGTAGGCTCTGATGATGTTACACAATTTGACCGGTCTCTCCTCAAAAGCAGCCCCTCCTGCAGTGCTGGACCGGACCCCCAGCCCCACAGGCAGGCGCTGCATGGTGAAACGCAGCTCAGCAGAGCACTTTGGGCTCCTGCAAGGGAGAGATTTCAATCCCCGAGAACAAGAGGGTTATGGACTGAGTACAGGGACAAGCTGCTGCTGGATTCGTGTAAACACTGTGGAGGAAGAGTGTGGCCAATTCAAACAAAAGCCTGGAGGATCCACAGGCCTGGCATCTGCCTGGCAATTATTACCTGCCTCTCCACAGCAATGCAAACAAATCCAATCGCCCATCAGCTGCAACTCCACCGCTGGCCATCGCTGCCATTAATTATAAAGAAGTATCAAAAAGGAGAAATATGATCTAAACAAGGAACTTGGAAAGAAAGCTGGGAATTCTTTCAAGCTCTTACTTTGCACAAAAAGATAAGAAGGGCTGTCTGAACTAATTTCTCCTGAATCAGCCCAAAGGCTGAGTACTTACACAAAGGTGAGGCATACATTTATGCTCCTGACCAGATGCTAGGCTAAATAAGAATCAGCCCTTGTACCTCTCCATTCCAGCGGGGAGCCTTGCAGCTCTCCCTGCATCCCGGACAGTCACCCATCCTTGCAGCACCGGCAGCCAGGTCCTCAGGGAGATGTCAGCACAGCGATGCTGAGCAAGAGGACACTGATTTTTTGGAAATCTGACTCCAGGGTGGAAACCAGGCTCTAAACCTCAGTGCCCTGATTCCCATCACACTGCAGGTTGAGAGTTAAGCACCTCAGACTGGCACCTCTAGTGTCCATTGCAATTAACTGGTCACTCACCAAGCTGGCTGATAAACCGGCCCTTGTGGAAGAGGCAGAGTGAGCCTTGCTGGAGGCTGAGCTGTGCTCAGGCAGGGGATAAGCCCGAGTTGCTCGGCACTTCTGGGCACATGCAGCAGCCCCCCCACCGCCCCTGCTCTCTGCGGGAACTCAAGCTCTTGCAGAAGGATTGAGGTGGACATTCAACTCCTAATTCCCACATAAACTCCGAGATACCTAATTTTGCTAGTGCTTGCGTCCTTTCACAAGTCTGCGGCTGGCTGTACTTACCACGTTATCTCACTTCTGCACCAGAAGACACAAAAATGGCCTTATTGCTATTCCCAAAGGGGAAGGGGCACATGGGTGGACCAAGCCACTCGCCTGGGATTATCCAGGCAGCCTGTGACGCCGTGGGCACCTCCGTGGCCAGCCAGCACTCTTGCTCCGCATCAGGTTTCCTCCCCAGGACAGGAGATTTTCTACTAGAAGCTAAAAGACTGAGTCAGAGATTCCTCTGAACTTTATAAGATAAACACATACAGTGTAAAACCTAAAGAGGCATCCGGTCTGCAGGACAGAAAAGGGCACAGCCCCGTTTCCTGCCGATAGAAACTGGTGCCGTGCCACTGACCTCCGTGGGGCAGCACCAGACGTTATCAGAGGACAACCCAGTCCTCAGGAAACAGTCACTCAAAATAGCATTTGCGTAAGATCTTACTTCATTTCCATCACGCTCACTTCAGATTTCCCACTATCTACATCTCAGCATGCTAAAGACCTCCAGCAGCAAGTATGCCTGCTCTGTAGCACAGTTTGGACTGGAGTCCCTGCTAATCCTTTGCCAAAACGTTCAAGTAATTTACCCGGCGGGGCATGGACAAGCAGTGCATGGAAAGGCGTTAATCTTAGGTCGCAGTCAGCCGACCAGATCCATCACGCGAGTGTGACTGCAGGGACAGGCAGCACACGCCACAAGTATGTCGCAGCGCGCTGCTGGCCAGTTAAAGTGGAAATGTCCTAACAACAACTGACTTGCATTTTTTAGGTGCTGAAGTTTCCTAAGCTAGTCAGTATGAGTAAGCCAGGGAGCTGATGTGCTAATTTCCAAATCCTCCATGTCCTTTGGTGCTTTCCTGCACGTGTCTGAAGCGAAGCGAGCAGGCAGGGCAGCCCTCCTGGCTCTGCTCAGACACAAGCAGCAGCTCCTCCGCACATGGCGCAACCCGGTGTTTATGCTGTCTGGTTTATGGACTACACTTACACAATTGTAATTTGCTGTCTGAAGGTCTGGTGGGATTAAGAGAATTTAAGTTTTCTATTCCTTAAATTGTTGCTTACCTCCTCCTTACTCTGCTGTCATCTGTATATTGTGATCCTTCCTCATCCATCACACTGCCCCAGTGCTTTGCTTTGGTCACACTATTGCCTTTTTCATTAATCTCCCAATTCTCCCCTCTCTTCTTCCCTGCCAAGCATGCTGTGCCTTGCCTAATTTATCCCCGACCTCCTGGTTGCCTTTCCCCAGCTGCCCTTCTCAGGGCAATGTCCCTGCAGGCTCCTGGGTGCTCCCTTCCCTCCTCTTCCAGCTCCAAACCCTGACAGCCCTCACCCAGTTACAGGCTGGCTCTGCTACTGAGATGAGCAGTTTCTGGGGCTGGGGACACCTTGCTGGCTCAACGGCAGGTGGCCCCGGCCCAAGGCGAGGGCTTGGAGGGGCTCTGCTCATCAAAGCAGCGAGAACAGCTTTGCAGTACCAAAAAAACCGTCCTCACACTTGCTGCTCCTAAACTGTGTGACAAAACCACAGGTCCCAAATCAATAGCGGAGCCAGGCTGGGTTGAAGCACGCAGGCCAGTGGCTGCACAGCGCGGGCAGGAGGAGGTGAGGCTGTTCTCACCCTCGCCAACCCAAGAGCACCGAACACACCGACGAAGGGCACGCTGCAACACGGTGTGGTGTGGGCAACCGGCCTTTGGAGAGCGCGCTGCCTGCCCAGCCAAGGCCTGGAGCGAGTTTATTTGCTTTAGTCCCAGACTGCAGCCCAGCAGGACACAAGTGTTGGGTTTCCCCCCCCCACTTCAAGAAAAATCTGAGTTTCTGCTCAGGTGGTTTGGGTTCAGTTCCTCTGTTACGTACTTTCCTGAACAAAATAAACAAGTTCCTTTAGAGCAATTTTCCAGAGGATCCAGAAACCCAAATCCTACTGAATTCAGGAAAACCTCTATTTTAACCTCTCTACCTTCTGCTGTTCGTGTTCACAACAGCAATACCAATGCTTCCTCCTTTCCCTGCTTTGCCACGGTGGCTGGCACAAAGGGCAACTCGGGACTTTAGGAAGTTGTCCCTTATGCAGAGTTACAGCTAGAAAAAACAACGCATAGATCTAAAGCCCTTAAACATAGAAAGAATTTTGCAACGCATCTTATAATGCGGAGCAATGCTCAAAATACTGGTGCATTCACGTCAGCAGTCACAGCTCTGTTCAGGGAATAGCCCCTGGGCAGGGATGGCTGATCTCGGCGGCCTGGTGTCCTGGGACAGAACCATTTCCATGCACCACCTCTGTCACCCATCTCTTCACTGCAAGTGCCTCTCCTCAGCCTGAGCTCTCCTGATCAGAGGCCTTGACTGACTTGCATTGAGAGCAAATAACATGGCTTTAGGTTTTTTTGGGGGTTGGGGTTTTTTTATGCAAGCAGTGGAGCTGCCTTCAGTTATTTAAACAGCAGCAAGACAGTAAGTGATTTCAGCAGAACAATCCTGTATTCATCTGGCCCTCCCACTCAAACACGATGAAAAATTTGGATAAACAATTTCTCCTTTGTCTGTGTTTCAAAGCCCACCTCATCCTCCACGCACTGGGAGAGAAACAACTGGTTTCCTTACAGGGCAAGGATTTAGCTAAACCATGTGGTAACTGAGAAGTATCCCTAAGGCTTCATCTGCAGGGCTCGCATCCGGGTCGGCGCTCACCCGGGGGTCAGGGCTGTTCAAAACTCG
The DNA here is from genome assembly GCA_013401315.1 of Balaeniceps rex. Classification (NCBI taxonomy): domain Eukaryota; kingdom Metazoa; phylum Chordata; class Aves; order Pelecaniformes; family Balaenicipitidae; genus Balaeniceps; species Balaeniceps rex. The sequence continues at coordinate 100,337 of VYZW01055548.1, forward strand.
CTCCAATGTACGGGCTTGGCCAAACAGCCCCTGCAGACCCCACAGACAGATGCAAACCTCTTTCCAGTAAAACACACTTTTATTCTCCATCAAGTGTCATGCCAAGTTTTCGCAATTCACCAAGAGTGCCAGCTCACCCCTGCATTTGAGAGCGCGCAATTTTGGCGCCATGTCTCGAATGAGTCAGAGATGCAGCCAGTGAGGGACAAAGACATTACAAGATCTCTGCAACACTGGGAGAGTTTACAAAACTTGGAGGTGGGCCTTATTGCAGCTGCACAGATATGGTCAAGGAGTACAAATCCTCATTTTTTCCCCGTAGCACCAATAATCCAAACACCATGGTCATTTACTCACGCAAGGTAAACTAGCAAGACCATTTGGACAGAAGACCATCTTCAGCCAGTTTGTGGCTTCTGGGTGGACTGGCAGGAGTTCACCCATCAGACCCAGCAGAGACCACGGCTGAGTGGACTGGACCACTCAGGGAAGTTTGTACGGAGGAGCAGAGAAGGCAACAAAGTGACCCAAGCCTTTTGGATGGCATGGCAAGGCCCTGTGCTGGACTGCCAGCCTGCATCCAGAGCCCCAGCCGTTCAAAATCCTTCACCCCGCTTTAGGGGAGGATGGGCTATATGAAGGTGCTCCCATTTCAGCACGGCCACTGAGCAGGAGCCAGGCAGGGCTGGTACCTTGGCAGGGGCCTGTTTCAAGGTGATTATCAAATCTGAGAAATAAACTGTAGTTTGTTTATGGCTCAGCAAAGTAGCAGCCTCTAATTAGGAATATAATTATGGTTTTTGGAGGTCCCTGTATATACCAGTCCAGCAGCAGCCCTCCTGCAGTAATTCTGAAGAGACCTGTCCCTTCATCTCTCTGGAGACACTCTCCCTGGCTGAGCCCTGCAGAAAGCACACAGGCTCAAGGCAGCTTCGTAGTAGCAAAAAGGATGCAAATTCAGTGTGGTGGTTTTGCTTACTGAAAGATCATTGTAACTGTGATTCTCTCAATGACAGGCTTGTAAAATTCACACGCTTACAGAATAGCATCCAGTGATGATCTACCATAACCTAAAAAGCATTTTTGCCTCCTTTTTTTTTTTTAAATTATTTTTTGTACCAGCATCCTCAGCGGTCTGGATGCATTTCAGCATCTAACAATGCCTTTGAGCAGCACTGCTCTCCTGCAAAGGCTCTGTGCCCAGCGGGAATGGCCAAGGAGGGAGCATGGAGGTGAGACCATGTGCACAGTGCCGAGACACAGCTCCGCAGCGGGGACAGCCCCGCAAGTCATCCCGAAGCCCAGAAACAAGGACGGAGAAATCTCTCAGCATGGAGGATCAGGGACTTGGGGATCTCAAGTGCTTTTGTGAATACCTTGGTTCACCTTCCTCCCTCAGGTACGAGGGCAAAGCTGACAGCCAAGCATAGCAGTGGAGAGGTCTTTCTTGTCTGTAATATGCTGCATATTACAGACACGAGCTACGTGAATATCCTTCAAGCCCCGGAAGCTTGCAATTAATTTTGTTAGTCATTTTCTCCTGGAGTGATTTTAAGGCAGTTCATACCCATAGAAATACAGGGCAGGTCTCCCCCACAGCTACCAGGCATCTACGCGGGTTTTGCTCAAGCTAAACAGGAGCAGCACGGCTGCATGGGCCCGTCGGCCTCGCACTGGAGGACAGCAAACCTCTCCTGGTGTCGCAGGGCGTCACTGCCAGTCCCCGCAGGGACCGAGGGAGGGTTTGCATGGGCCACTGAGCTGCGCAGATCCAAATCCAGGACTGACGCCGTCTCACTGTCTTGGCACCACTGTGAACTGCCTGGCATGGCCGGGCCATGCCAGCTCTACGAGACTGCTCTGCCAAAAAGTTCAAGCTCAGATTTTTGAAAGATCAAATCTCAGAGCTGTTTACTGCCCCTCCGTGACTAACAAACTGCTAAACGTTGTCTACCACCAGGGCAAGATCCCTCTGCTACTCCAAAACAGATAAATGCATCATCACATCCCTCCCCCTGGTCCCAGAGGCTTTGCCAGCACACCAGCCCCATTTAACGAGGGAAAGGTGCTGAGTTACACGCTGGTGACTCACGCACACCGTGCCAATTCAGCGGTGCACACAGAAGCACTGAAACCTTTTTTCATGTTATGCCATGCTTGGCGGTGCAATTGCAATGGGTTTTGCTTAGCTGATGAAAACACCATGGTCCCATGATTGTCCCTGGCATGGGTTCCCTTCAGAAACCTGCCCGGGAGTGGCGTGCCACCGCACGCGTGGCAAAGGAGAGGCCCTTTCCAAAGGGGCTTAGCGTCCACCCACCCAGGGCTTCGCAGACGGCTCTCGGCACTTCTATGATTACCATTTATAAGGTGCTGATTGCTCCAGCATCTGAGTGCCCCCACCGATAACGCCAGGGCCAACGAACAGACGTAATCAGGAGATGTTATTCATATTGGTGAATCCCACTTGACAAGTCAGCCTGACTTTCTGTACAGGCTGCCGCTCCCGACTCAGCTGCCAAACCAGCGTCAGGCAAATCACATTACTGTGACCTGACAAGGAGATGACAAGGGCTTGGGAACCAGCCAAATTTGGGCAGAGCCAAGCCCCCACTGGGGCAGCTGGGCCGGATAGGCTGTTTCCCCCCCACCTCGGGCAGAGCACGTGCTGCCCACAATGGCACAAAGCCCGAACTGTGCCAAACAACGTTCCCCTCCCCGCCGGGAGCACTGGGCCGAGCGCCTCAGACACCAGCTGGCTCAGGGCAGCTGCGTTTTATCAGCTTTGCTCGGGAGCGGCCGCTCTGTGCGTGCCTCTGCCCGTCTTGGACAAAAATGGTCAAAGATGCTCCACTGAAAAATCCCGAACCAAGGCAGCTGCAGCAGCCTCCCCATCAAGTCAACGCCGCCATGCCGTAAGCAGCCAGAAGTGTTCATATTTATCCTCCCTCTTCCTCTTTAGCTGGTTTTAAGTCATGAGATAGGAATTAATTTTTAGGCAAGGTACAGTGAGAGCTCCAGCAGTATTTCTTGGCTAAGGCGAGTCAGACTAAACGGGAGCCCCGCACAAGCAGAAAGGGGGAGTGAGCCTTGCTGAGCTAACCAAAGTATGAAAACTTAAACTAATACAAACCCAGAGAACATCCCTGAAGGCAGATGAAAAACAGAAAGAGAGCCAGGAAACAACAAATTTTAAAATGGTATCAGCCTTTCTGCTGTGAGCCACAACACACCCAGCATACTGGTGGTCAGGAAGAAAGTTTCTGCAGGGAGGCTGCTCCAGAAACTGCCCCCAGAGCACCCTGATCCATCTGGCCTGGGGGGGCTCCTCACACCAAACACAAGGTCTGATGGCTGACTGGGTGTTGACCCCCAAGCTGGGCCCTCGAAGGGGGTAAGGAATTGGTCATACGTGCTGCTGGCAGTGAGCGGGGACGCTGCCCCAACTGCCCTGCCCTGAGGCCAGGCAGCTTGGCACCTGCCCCGCGGCTCAGGAAAAAGTAGACAAGAAATGACGGATTTCTTACAGCCCTGCCCATGTTACGTATCTGCGGACGGCCCTGCTCAGCGGGGGGAGGAAGGAGGAAACCTACTGGAATTAGGTGTTGCGACCTGCATTTGGACGAGATATTTTGGCACCTCCGACGCACCCCGTTTTTGTGACTCCCTGACAGCTGTGAAGCAGGAGCAGTACTTACCCACAGCTGCCCCAGCCATGCAGGACTGGCAAAGGGCTTTCAGGTCCTCAGGTGAAAAGCACCACTGAAATCCCAAGTACTGCTCTTATCAGCGGGAGGCGGGTGCCCGGGGCTGGCACACAGCTCACCATCCCCGCTGTCAGCAGGCCCAACACAACGCAGTGCCCCCCCATAAAGACCCCTGCCTAACTTGTGTCCTGATTTCCCAGCTGGCAATCCTGAGGCCCTTAGTCTGCCATTAAACTGTGTCACCCCATAACTCATTCGCAGGACGAGTGGACTCTGCCTGGCCTTGTATGGAGCTGCTACGGCAACAACAGGAGTGAACAATTTTAAAGCGGAGTTACTCATAAACATAGGCAGCTCTGACCGTGAAAGCAAACACCAGTTGGCATCAAAAACTGACATTAAGAAATTCAGTCAGCAGACCACAGATTGATTTGCAGCACACCCAGCACACTTCTCTGTCTGACTTCTTACTGTATAATAAACAAACAAAAAAATTTATGAGTCCTGCTTATAATACAGCAGTGCTTCAAGAACGCTGTGGGGCAGAAGGAAGGCGTCTTCACACCAGTGCTGTGGAAGCAGAGCTGAAATGAACCCAGCCAGCACAGGGATGAGATACAGAGCAGAAAGCACTCTCCAGGGAAGCACAGCCCCCGTGGGACTGTGAGAGGGGATGGGGGAACTACGACACCCCCAGCTCGGTTAGATCTCGGTCTTGCTGCAATACACTGGTTACCAGCCCACACTGGAGTGAAACCCAAGCTCCAACCTGTTACAGCTTCAGCTGTGCCCTGCAGCCTGAGCTTCAAACTGTGGAAAGCCGCATGGGAGGATCGCCTGTGTTAAGAGACTGAAACTGAAGACATCCCGTTAAGGTATTTCACAGATCTGCCTTAAGAGGCTATAGGGCTTCTAGCAGCATTCCCAAACTCATGTCCTGTCCAAACTTCGTGTTTTCATCACACCTGAGAAACTGCCAGGCAGATTTCTGTCCCTGAAAAAGGACTCCTGTAAGAGATAAGATGTTTCACATTTCACAGATCTCAGTTCTTGCCACCTCTCTCCTCCTTTTTCCTCAGGCCTCCTTCATACGCCTACAGAAGTCATTTCCACGTTATGGTGGCTAACAGGGCCAAGAATAAAGACAACCACTGCTCCCATTTCCATGGGGTGGCATACTGCTCCCTGTGCAATGGGGCCCGACTGCCTGCCCGGCTTCCAACCACCAAAAGCAAATGCTTTCCTGCTGCCCCTTCTCCAGCCATGGCCCAGTGACAGGCTTCACCACGGCCCCTTCCTCCTGTCCCCACGGCAGGAGCCCATCTTCTCCCACTCCCCCATGGGCCCATGCCAGCACCTACACAAGTTCTTCAGCAGCAAAACACTTTTTCAAAGTATCCATTACTTAACGAACAAACGCTTCTGAACTCAGGCACAAAATATAACCAGGGAATTTGAAGCTGGCAAAGCAAGACAGAGCCCAGAGCACACGACTTTTGAATGCAGCCGGGAGGGCGCACATTAACGCTCTAGTACAAACTAAGCAAAAATTAAGAGATAAAGGAAAAAGCAACTCACTGAAAACCTACTAGGTATGCCGAATGTATATATTTATGGAAAATTGCTTCTCCAACAAAAACTGCTATGATAACACACTATTTCTATCATTTTAGAGTAAATATATATTTTATCAGAGCAATCTGTGTTAGTCTGGTATATTAATGCATGTAAAAATCGTGAATTCGGAGTGCAGCCACAACGGTTTCAGTCTCTAGAGTGATCACTGTGTGTCGAAATAATTTTTTTTTGCACATAGACTCAAAGCACCAAAAACCTTAAAACAAAGATGTGAATTAATACCTGCAGAATAAATGCTGAAACAGCAAATTCAAGACTATAGCAACATGCAAATTTCTTTGCAATTTCACATTTCAAAAGAGATATCAGAAATTCCAGCCATTTCAAACAAGTTTGGAGCCCACCACCTGATGAGATGAGATGAGATCAAAGCCTCCCTTCTTTATATGTTAATACAGTTCATGAAGAAAAGGAAAGAGACTTGGGGAAATATTTACATGACTAATATATATACTTGGATCAAGCATTAATACATAATGTCTTCTGATCTTCAGCAACACGATCTCTCATGCAAAAAAATCAAGTCATCTGCAAACATGTCATGCCTTCGAAAACATACATATTAATGCAGAATTCAGTGAATTTCAGAACTCATTGTTTTGATTGGAATGTGAGGAATGAGTGAGCCAGAAACGAATTAAAGCCAATTATAGTAACTAATTGCCATAATGGTGTGGGAAAACGCAGACCATAGCCCTTGCTTGAGGTTGGAATACATACAGAGGCAAATTTCACCGGCATTTTATAGCTCTAGCAGTCTAGAAGCAGCCAAAAGGAACAGAAATTACTCTTCTTCGTAGAGTTAATGAAAGGCTGACATTTGAATCTGAGCAATTTTAAGAAGTTTTGTCTGTAGTCGTCTTTTGTTTTTTCAAATCAAGTATGCTTAAAAACTGCAAGATCTTTTTCATTATAAAGCATTAGCATAATTATAATAAAGGAAGGTTACCTTTACAGAATCCCAACATGTTTGCTTTTCATTAACAGACATCTAGGCAGGTAATGCTGCGTTGCTTTGAGAATGAAAGACGAGTCTGGCTGTTCAAAAAAAGCACACCTGTGTAGTATTGCCAATCTAAACGGCCCTGGTGGCAACAGACCAGTTCAGAACCCATTGGAACCAGTATGAAGAGGAGGAAAGACAGAGCAACTCCTGAGCCTGCCAGACACAGCAAATGTCACCTCTGCACTTCTAGTGCTATAATGGCATCTATTACATCAAGTAGCTTTCAAGCCTTAGAAAGCATTAACTATGTAGAAAAGAGACATTAGTATCATCTGCTCCAAAACCATGATTTTTGGAAGGCACCCAGTTCAGCAACAGCTCGAGACCGGAGTAGCAGCCTGTTTGCCTTTCAAACAAGCACCACTGCCAATTCCAGCTATACAGAGGACAAAGCACTACTGCTTTGGGGTGCCTTTGTAACAGCGTGTGCGTGCTGGAGACTGAGAGCGCTGGAGCTTTTGGAGAGAGCGCAACGCAAGAGCAGTAGGAGCATTCAAGGCTCCTACTCACAGGGAGGTCTGCTCACATGGCCAGAGGAAGAGAGGAGTCCCAGATTAGGCTTGTTAAATTCGGTCAGAAATAACCCCCCCAGTCTCTTCCTCTAGCAGCATTACTGAGAGCAAAACAAGCAATATTTTGTTTTATTGTGTAATGATTTTGACTGAGAGTGAGCGAACTAACAAACTTGCTCCCCTCACGTTGCTCATGTTGTCTGTTTTATTTCTTTTCCATACACTGTGTTCTGTCTTGTCCACTAGCGTTCCAGGGCACGGACTGTTTACTACTAGGTATATTCCTCTAGTGAAAGGATTTGCTAGCGATTTGACTTTTTGGGCCACAACAAGCAACACAATTACTACAAATCTAGACTCCAGCATTGCCCCAATTCCAAGCTATTGCACTGATATTTTAGCAGGAATAAGTGAAACCTTATGAGAACGGCATGGACATCTGATGCCCCTCAAAGCTTCAGTGCCAAACAAATCATCACCTTCTGCAGACACAAAAACCTCTTCTGATGTTTCCATGCCACTGTCTCTGCCTAAAATGATCAAGTAAAGATGGCAGAAATGATCCTGCTCCAAAACTGTAAATTGTGCAAAGAGTAAATTTAGTTGTACCCAAATTACTTTATCCATTGCAATTAAGGAAGTGCCAAGGATTGTCTTAAATGGTATTCGTTGCCCTATGTTTTCATTATGCAAATTATCTCCCCCTCGGACAGCAAACCTTCTGCTGTGCATGGTGGCTTTTTCTTTGGCAGGGAAGATGGAATAGTTCATTGGGAATAACATTTGTTGTTCTTTAGCAATGTTGTCTTTAGCAACACTTTCAAAAAATTAATTTCTGTCATTCTATCAACCCTAGTGAGGCTCAGTTTGAATTAACTTTAAAAAAAAAATTCACACAATCTTTCCATTAAATTATTGGGATTATTCTTTCTGGGATTTGTTTTTTTCTTGAAATACAAAGGAAGAGATTATAGCTGAAGAATTTCAGAGCAAGCAAAAGAAAGAAGATGAAGGGGAGGAAGACTTAGGAAAGCTCTTTTGGAGAACCTGCCGTTTAAATTAAAGAACCACAACACCAGCTTTAAAAACAAAAATGAAAATTAAAAAAAGCCATGACAGAGCAAAGGAAGGCAAAATAAATAACTAACTAAAAGAAGGCCACTGTTAACAGATAATAGGTCACCATTAGCTGCGGCTTCCAGGGGTCCAGAAGATACAGGGAGCTTGCAAATAGCACTCCAGAGCCAGTAGCAAAGGTAAAGCTTTACCCGCAGTTATTACCTGCTTTTCTGGTACACGATTTAAGATCCCAACACATGTAACTTAGCATGACCTTTATGACATTTGTTAATATGTAAAATAAAAACATACGGAAAGGTAACAGAAGTCAAAGAGAAGAGGACAAGTGCCATTTGTGTATGCAATACAAGCAACCCCCATGCTCACCAACACCCATTTATCATTCCCAGGAAGGATAAATCCCAACACCAGGCACCTCCTGATCTGCAGCAGATGGGATAACTTGCCAAGGACCCAGATGCAGGTCCCTTTCAAAAGGGACACACATGCGATTATACCACCACAGTGAAACTCCCTGGCCTTTGGGTCAGCCCTCAACAAGGATAACACAACAGCATCCACCAGAAGAGGAATTTGTGAAATGAGTGTGAAGTCACTATTAAGTCTCTGTCCTCAGGAAATATTTTTAAAAGGAAAAGATGAAACAAGGAGACTTATAAAGAACTACATTTATTTTTGTTTACAGCAGATATCATAAATAAAGCTAAAACAATTTTCACTGTGTGCAAAATACAGAATTTCCATGTGAAAATTTAAATACAGCGTTAAAAACTATTTAATAAAAATATTCAGTTAAGATTATAAAGTAAAATGAAGACAGAAGGTTTAGGAGGAGAAGCACAGAATCCTCACTGGCCAGGAAGACTCTGCAACAGAGGGTAAAAAACACAGCAACGGGAAGTGGTTTGAAATGGCAGACCTTTACGTCATAACCTTCATCTCAAAGCATGCTGAGCTTTGTAACAAAACACCGTAGCCCTGAAATACAGAGGAAGTCACATCCTAACCATTTGTGCAGGAAGTGACACTTAAAATACAGAGAGCTTTCTGTGTGGGCACCGCGCAGGGACTTTCAAAGCCATCAAGACATTTTAGGATACCCACACAAATAAATACCATTGCTTTAGTCATGCAAGCATACAGGTCAGCAAGATAAGGTGTAGGGCTCTGACCCTCCAGCTGTTCTGCATTCCTGGCTGAGGAGTGTGAAATGGGGCAAGTGGCAGAGGATGTTCTGCCCCTCCTGAAAATTGCTGCTTAGATCAATTCCCGAAGGCCCTTCCCTTTGAAAGGGATCCTCAGCGGGGAAGGCTGGGTCATGGCCATATCAACCAAAACCTCAGCACACTTGCTTGTCAGACTAAGTCCTTGGTTCTTGTTTGGATTCATTTCCCCTTCCAGATTATCAACATGTGATTACACATACTGGAACTTATATAAAAAATACATATAAAATAATCACACAAATTTGTCATGGAGAGTAGTGGCAGTGTCTCATGCAGCAAGACAAATCCATTCATCAGAGTGGCAAATGGGGCCTAGTTAATTAGTTAACAAAACAATTCAAACCAACACACTCTGGTTATATAAACTTGGCCTTTTGATATTACAGTCTAAAAATAGCATGCACACCTATTGCTGTTAGGCCTGCCTACTATGTTACTTGGAGTGGAAGACTGGAATTTGCATCCCTTTGGCTACTTTTTCAGCAGAATCCTTTCATATCATACTTTTCCAGTACGAAAGCAAAGAAGTGCTTAGAAAGCATCACAGTGCTCAAACGTTGCTTGCTCATTGCATATTTGAGCTCAGTGGAACTAGGTGTTCACACTAACCAGAGAATCAGCTGGCTAATCTTGTCCTGACCTGATTTTAAATCTTTCCTTCAATACTTTGAAAGAAATAAGGCTTTAACTAGCTCTTTCAAGAAACAATGTACTTGCCTAACTTACCTTAAAGGCACAAAGAAGTGTACATGCACAGACACAGAGAGAAGAACATTCTCTACAGAAAGTGCAGACATTACCTTTTCTAGAACCGTGAACTCAGCAACAGGTTAAATGATCATGCCAAAGCTCGCATCCATTAATATACCAGACACACACAGTTTGCTCCAAAAGTCTTAAAAAAAGGCGCAATGAAATGCTGTCAAACAACAGTGTTAGTCACACAATTTTGGAACTGGCAAGCGGAAAAAGTCACCTGAGAGCAGAAAGGCTTCAGCCAGTGAGTGGGTGCAGCACCGGAATGATGAATTGGACTAAAAGCAACAAGGGAGATTGACAGAGAAGACAGCAGGAAAAAAAAACACAGAACTTAACTTGGTTATATAGGAAAGCATCAGAAAGATTACACAGGCACAAAGAAGAAATGGCCAGAATAAACCTGCCCTTTTTCATTAATGAAGACAAATAGGTATGAATCTTACTAGCAGAATATTAAGGTGAAGAGATTAAAAAAAAAAAAAATCTACCAATTAGATTGATACCAATAAAAAAACCTTCCCAATAGAATCACCTCCAAACTCCCAGTGGAATATGCAGCGTAATTAAGACTCCTCAGGAAAATGTTTTCATTATGCAAGTTCCTGAATGCTGTTGTGGGAATGTAGGGATTTTATTCCCCATTATATAAATATATATAAAGCTAATACCATCTTTTTAATTTTATAGTTTTGTTTTATTTTTAAGCTTTCTACTAGTAAGATTCATTTGCTTTAAATTCATTGGACATCAGAGATTTCCAAGTTTCTTACTATATCACCATTTTCTGCAAGTTTACCATTATGCGCACTCTGCTGAAAAGCAGAAAGTTTCCTGTAGTAAACAGCAGGAGAAAATTACAGGAAAAAATGTTCCTAAAGACTGTGCTGTTGACAAACTGAAATCAAAATTGAGAGCAAACCAAATTTTAAAACTTTACCACTTAGCAGTTTGTTGTGTTGCAGGAGTAACATGGTAAATCGCACTGTAGATTTTTTTCCTTTTTAGGGTGAAACAATTACTATCATTAGTAAATAATTAAAAAGTATACAGTGTTCCAAAGTATTTTTTTTTAAATGCTATAAAAGAGGTACAGATACATTTCTTTACATATATACGGATGCCCACCATGTTACTATAATTGTTGCTGTGTCCAGTCAATATTCTAGTAAAGTGTTGCTGAATACATGCTTGAGCAGTAATGGCAATTTATTTCAAACAAATGCTACCTTATACCTAAACAATTTTCTTCAAGCACTTTTTCAAGTTCTGTGCATACACTTAACAATTTTTTCCCAAAATACATAAGCAATCTGAAACGTGAAAAGCTTTATCCTCGTAGTTTAAAGAAAGTCAAACTATCTAGAAGAAAAATCCAGTTTGTCATTTATTTTAAACAGAAGACATTTCCTTTTAATACCTAAGAAACAAAACAATTCAAATCATCTTTTCCCACATTATGTTAAAAAAAAAAAAAAATCAAAAAACTGCCAGCCCATAGGCAGCGCAGTCATTTAAGACCACTGCAAGGTGATCCTTAACTTTGGTACTAACTGAATGCAACATTATTTCCTATTATTTAAGCCACATTCTTTTGGCTAGAAATAAATGCTACAGATGCTTTTAATTTTAGGCTATACATATTACCATGTTTATGTATTTACCTATTTCCTGGTTAACTTCTGAATTTAAACATTTAAGTATTTGAGAGGCAGGGAGCATGCTTACCTCACCAGCTAACCAGGCTGAAAGTAAATCAGAATTTGGGATGTTGGTGTCTCCTTGCCATTAAATAGCTTATTTAACCTGTCCTCACACCTTCTGATTAAGGTAGACCTTGTTGAGAGACATCTGAAAGAAATTTACTTAATGGCTGCTCCAGATTACAGAATTTCACCTTTCTGCCATCAGCTTTATACATTGAAATTAATGAAATACCCAACTAAGAAGTAATCTCCTTAGAATACATTTGTAGGTTTTTGTTCTTTGTTCTAAACTTGTATTTTTAAAAAACTCCAAAAGACAACAGGAGCAGTGCCTACCCAGAGGCACAACAGCAGTGATTTCAGTTACAGATGAGTGTTCCATAAATTGATATTCCTCCAACCAGCCACCTAATGAGGAAGCCTTTACTTGAGGAATAAGTCAGGTCTAACTACGCTGCCAGTTCCTTTGACTCACAGTTTCAATCAAGCCTTCACTCAACTAAGATTTGCTCTTCAAATTTATTTCAAAACTTTAAATAAATTAGTATTACAGATTATACCCACTATCAGCAAAGGGTTATCTATCACATGTAAGAAATGTAAAAGGCATGACTAGGAGCAATGTGAATTAAATACATGATTTTTTTTTTTTTTAAACATATTCATGCAAGTTATAAACCTCATAACCCAGAGCAAAGATGAAAGCAAGAAAAAAAAAAAAAGGTATGCGCCATATTCAGGTTTCAAAACCCAGTCATTTGTCATAAATATTCCCCAAACATCTGAAAGAATGCACATTCTTTCTTGGTCTAAACAACAACCAAAAAAAAGCGGGGGCAGGGGGGATGACAGACAGGGAGAAGAATGGTTTTAAAATGTACCACCCCCTCAATGGTCTGATCACAGGATAAAATGGCAGGGGGGGCAGATCTACAAAATATCCTTCATCCGTCTCCATGTTCTGGAAATGTGTCTGGACACTGCCCTTCATGCTCTAACATACAGTACATTTTATATTGAAAATTTTGATTGCACCTTGTTTATATCAGAAGGAATCCACCATTCATTTAAGTCACACATTAAATTGCATGAAAAGTAAAAAAAAAACCCAAAAAACAAACAAAAAAACCTCCGGAAAATAGTGAGGCTGTTAATTTTGAAAATCTGAAAGGCACAACTGAGCAAGACACGTAGAAGAATTTAAACCCTATAGAATTTTTTCACCCATTCAAGCACATTTTCAAGTGATAGCTCTGCTTCCCGGTACATATGCGTAAGTACCTCTAGAAGAGCACAGAGGAATGGCACACCAAGGCTCAAGAGTTCGTACAAGTAGGTATAGTTATATGCATTGTCCCTGAAATGAAGATTGGTAGCGTGCAGAAAACCATGCATCCAGTTAGACAGGCGTCTGGGAATGTCAAGCAGATCCCTTGTCACCCGAAGGGGCCAGCTTAGAGTGCCCCTAAAGAAGGAAGTCAGGATACCTGGGGACCTGTCCTCTGGACTGCTAGCAGTAGACAAAGTGCTTTCTGTGGTGGTCTCTGTGGGTTTGGGTTCCTCTTTCTTCCATGCTTCTGTTGCCTCCTTATAGAAAGCATTAAAAAAATATTAAATATATTTCTAAAAATAGAATGTCCAGTTTCTGTTCCTGTTTTCAAGTTTTTATATATATTGTCATTTCCAATTGCTCTTAAGTTCAACTTCATTTTGTATAAGAAAAGCTAATTTCCATTGATAACCAGACTATAAATATGCCAAATCCACAGAACCAGGAGGTTATATTTTACTATTGATTTTACTACTTCTGGATATCAGGTAGAAAACATCTTACACACACACACACGCACAAGTATTGCGCCCTGCTCCAGATAAAGCTGCCTCAACATTTCCTGCATTAGTAATATAACCAATACATACCTTTCCCTGGATCTGCAACGTTGCTCTTCTCTTTCTGTGTTTAGTACTGATTTTGCAGTGTGTAAAATGAGGTTTACAGTAAAATTTACCTACAAGAGAAAAAATGAATTATATGATATTTTATCTCTATGTCTATGGACTGAAACCCCATTGTTACATCTACTTAAAAAAATGAAATCAGGATAATTAATGGTTGGGCAACAAAAGGAATGGGAAACTTGCCACCTACTCTGAATAGCTCACAACTCTGAAAGGGTTTCTTCTACAGTACACAGATTTGCACATTTGTTACATAAGGCAAGGTCATTTATCTACCACACAGGTTTAAGATTAATAAATAGCAGAAAACCAAGATTCTATAAATACCAAGTCACAAACTGACACAAGACATCAAGCACCAAAAAGTCAAATAGTCAGTTCAAAAAGTCTTTGCAGAAAATTCTCTGGACTGCAAAAGAACCACCTTTGGCCTTGAGTCTTTAATCCTTTCGTAGAAGGACATCAGGTTAATACTCCAATCTACTCAAATCATTTGGAAGTGGCAAGGGAATTTCAACTCAGTTTAAGAATTTTCCTCTAAACCAAAAAAAAAAAAAAAGGCAAAAATGAATTCCCCATCTCCAAACCTCAGGCTGTAGGTGGGATTGAGCGCCCAAGATCTGAACCTCCCATTCTACAGCAGACTGGAATAAATTACACTGCTGCTCGGCCAGTACTATGGCTTTCAACTCTTGAGCCATAACATCTTGAAAGAAGTAACCTATACTCCCCCCATCCGTGTAAATCTGCCACTATCATGGCTTATCCTTATAGATCACATTATTTAATGGCCAGTTATAAATGAGAGATGAGAATAATTCTGTATCGTTGGAGAAAAATCACCACTTTTGCCCTGCTGCTTTGACCCACTATTGGACAAACTCCATTTTGGTCACTCAGCTTATTTTCCACTGAGGATTTCTTCAGGCCTGTCATAATTGGATTCTTTTGAAAGACGAGAACTGCAAGTACAAGGACTCAAAGATCAGCATGGATGCAAACAACATCTTAGCAGACCTCCTCCTGACCGAGCTACTCGGCCAGGTCTTTTTCCCCAGTTCCATTAAAAGCATCAATACTCAGACATTTTGAAATATTCTTAAATAGCTACTATATTACCTTCTTCAACATCAAAGGCATAAATTCCTAAACGGAGTGTTGTAGAACATATTTCACACTTGAAGCATTCCCTATGAAAGAAGTGGCCTTCCGCACTCAGCCGCTCCATAACATATACCCGTTTTTTGCAGAAATAACAAATGTCACTCCCCCCAACAGACTGAGGAAATTCTTTTCGCAGAGATCCCTGTTAAAACATAGAAATAGAAATGCACGTAAAGCTGTTGCACTACACCCAGATATAAATTCTTATTAAGTGGGCAGCTGCTTTAGCTGCTTGAAGTTTTACACAGCACCCTCCACACACAATTAAAATAAGCATCAGTCAGCTTTTTTATTACTCATTTGCTGCAATTCTGTAGGTTTATGCAGCAATTCATAAATCAGACATCACAAGGACTTTAAGGGGTGAGTTTTCAGCTGGACTTGCATCCAGCTTCCCTCTGGGAGTTCCCCGACATCTTGTGTTTACTCAGGTACGAGAGCAGCATCAGCCCCAAATGCTCATTCACCACCCTGCACCGCGCTGGCTTGGGCACTCACGTCTCACAGCTGCGGGCATTGGTGTTTCTCAGAAGAGGGCAAAGGCAGACCTTGCCAGCCTCGAACAACAGACACACATTTGGAGCTAAGAAAATAGACACCCTGAAGTCTCCGTTCATACACGCTCCAGACGAAAATGTAGGCTCATGCTTTAAGGTCCAGGAAGAAAAACTGAGTCTTCGATGCTGATGTCTGAACTACCATTTACATCAGCTGCAGACGTGCTTCCCTCTCAGCCTTGTTCCTTCTGAGACTACAGCCCAAGCTGGGGCTTGGTTTGTTTTAAAAATCAATTTCATTCCTACCATGGACATTCAGAATATTTTTAACTCATTGGATTTTAAAATATGATCCATATTAAAAATTTTAAACTATTTTGAAAGTTTTTGTTGAATTTGGGCTGGCAATTAACATTCTTTAATTGCCACAGATCTCATCCACTCTGGATATATGTGCAAAAGCTACAGAAAAATAAATTATAAATGGATTAGATGCCACTGGGCTTCCCCCTTTTTTTATTAGAGGCAGGTATGAGGGTGTTACTTTGCATTATTGCATTCTGCTTAGTTATAGGTCGGTACAGATGAGCATCCTGTCTCTGCCACAGCCGCCAACATCTCCCGTTCCCACCGCCTCCCCCCGCTGCCACATGAGGGGTACCACGTGTGGGACAAAGGATGCGCAGGCTTGGCGGAGTCCAGGCACATACAGACACCAGCACACGGTCCATGCCACTCATCTTTAATTTGCCAGCAAAAGAAGGCCTCGGAACAATTTTTTAATGTTAAGTGCAAGTCACAAGTCACAGTCTTGTGCTTCAACATTGAGAATCCTGTTCCAAATCTGCCCTTAGTAATCCATTTTGCTGTGATGGATCATTTCAGAGTATGAACTACGTGAAACCTTCCAAATGAACAACCATGCAAATGGAAAAGCATACGAATGCATTTTTAAAAACACGATGTTAATAGAACAGGTCAGACAGTTACAATGAAGCAGAAGCAACTGGAGTTTAGTGCTGGCTAATAAATAAGTGTCATCACCACAACGCAACACCTTACTTCGCTTCCCAATACCTGACAGCTCTGAGCAGTGGAGGCAGGAGATGAAGAATGAGGAATGGGGCAAGAACCTGTAGCTCTGTCCAGAGATCGCTTCTGAGTTCAACACAGAACAGCGTCAGAGTTTAAAAACAGCTCTCTTCAAAATGAGGCACAGTGATTCAGCATTCGTGTGTTAAAAATAACTGCATAAACATGCACTGTACAAAACTTTCTTTAGAAGCCACCCTGATTAATAATTGTCTTCTATTACTAATTGTACCAGTAATTACATTTAATAAAAGCCTCCTGAAGTTTTAATTCATACACACAAGTAATAAAAATATAAATAGAAAACATGGTGAGCAACATTTCCAGCACATCCACACATCAGCATATTTTGCCAATATGCACTTGATTCCTTAATAAATGTTAGACTAAGACCTTTCAAAAAGCTTAAAGTGCTCCACAACCAGGGCCGTAAGTCAGGATGACATTCTGGAAACACCACTCTTCTAAGTTATTGTTTCTTTGTGGGTTTATAGTCTTACCAGTTCAAGGGGGGGAAGCTGTGGCTTGGGTCTGTGATCATTCACATACAGATTGACAAGAACTTCAGCCACAGCTCCAATTGCACGTGAGACCTTTCCTACAGTCATCTAACCAGAAAAGGGGAGAAGATGAAGAATAGAAGGAAGAGCTTTAGTATTCTTGAAAAAGAATTTAATGAGAAAAGGACAAGAATGATTTGAAAACATGCAAACAATGATAAAGAGAGGCTAGGAGAAAGAGCAGAGGCAAAGTCTAGCAGAGCACAAGCATATTCATGCATGATCAGCATGGTCCAGCTGGTGGCCACAGAAGGCTTCCATGCAGCCCCCACGCTTCTCCCTGCGGATGATGTAGAAATAGCTGCTGGGAACAAATGCTGCTCCCACAGCACAAGGCCTCTCACCATGTCCACAGAAGGCTGAGCTGGGAGCTACTGCCTGGCTATCAGGGTTGGACCATTCTGATAGATTAAAAAAACCCCCTATTGTTCACTTTGATTTCTTGGGACTTTATTGTTACATTTCAGAATGGGAGGGGGGGCTAAACGTCACATTAACGGACCACAAACCATAGCATTTCAGGAAACATTCTGTGAAAACGTACTAGAAGTCCCATACAGAAATGTTTTGTTGATGCTCACAGAGCAACCATTCTCCCTCTCCCCAGTGACTCATCTTAACGCCAGGGAAAACTGGAGAAACTACGCTCGTGAAAGGAAGACATCTCCTTTAATGTGCTTCATCACACTATTGCAGCCACGAATGTTAGGCTGTTTCTAACCGAATTTATCAAATAGACAGGCCTGCAAGGGCACTGCAGTTCCTTAGGCTGTGGCTCTAAACGCACCGTAGCCAGACCACTGACTGCATAGTCCAGGCTTCCTTGCCAAAACATATGCCTGGGGACTGGAAAAGAAGAAAGGGGCGGGTGTGTGCGCACATGTGTGTGAGTGGCAGGCAGGGAGGTAGGTACTCTACTTCTCTGTTCCTGGAAAAAAAGACTGTGAAGACTTCATAGATTTACAGAAATATTTTCTACCCTCAACCAAATTTACTGTAGTGATTTAGTTTTTAGTTTTATAGTCAATATAAGATCCCACAACCTTTCTGGTGGCAAAGGCAGCAAGAGCCATCCTGGTACGGGCAGGGATCTGATACTCTGCTTCTGAAGCCATGATATTTTTTTTTTCCCCCTATAGGATCCATGATCTCGTATCTTACACTCCATTTGCCTCCCACAGAGTCCAAATTTTAAGTCTTTCACTTCTCAGTGAAATGATTTTTCTACTGCCACCACTCTAAGTCTTGCTAACAGAAAGGTTTTAACATATCAGAAAGTTACCATGAAGAAAGGAGAAAAATATAAATGCAATTGTATCCATGATACTTCAAAATAATTTTAAAGCATTTTCTATCAAGCTTAAAAGCAACTATAATGCACTGTGGGTGTGTTTTCAAAAATTATGATGGTTAAAAATATTCTTGCTAATAAAAAAAAAAATTCTAGTTCAGGAACTTGGGAGCATGTCCAGCCCCTTGCAGCTCCCTTTATCTTTTGAGACTTATCCCATAATTAACTTAATATCCAGGCAGATACAAAATATGTACGTTAAGACAACAAAGGCCATTCAAGGGACAAATTTCTGTACTGCTTAGCTTTGTTTAATACAAAAAGACTTTCAAATATTATTCAATATCTGCACAACTTGTGGGGTAACAACTGCAAAGTAAACTGTTAATGACATACAGCAATGCTGGGCTAAGTGGTACATTAAATTATAAACCAACACTAGAAGTGAGATTACTTGCTACTACAGGAAAACTACGTTCCTTTGTATTGTTTAAGATCACAGAAGACAAAATTTTCCTCCCCAAATTCTGCACCTCTGAATATGCTGAGCAACTTTTAGGCCACATACAACTTAATACCCATGAGCTCCTAGGTAAAACGCGGCATTCAAAGTCAGTTGAAGCAGAAAGTTTACCTTGAACTAGTTAAACACTGGAGCAATCGGTTAAACTATAAGGCTGTGCTTAAAGTGCAAGTAGTTGAATTTCAGGAAAAGTATCCTTGAGCCTGAACTACACCTTGCAATTCATCAGGTTGGTTGATTTCTGTTCTCCACCCATTGGAGCAATCTGTGTCAACATTAAAGCAGTCAAAAGAAGAAAACTGCCGTTTATACATACTTTTAAAATTGTTATTAAAAGGAAGTGTTCTTGTAATGAATGTGAATTCACATTCCATCTAAAAGCAAATGGGATTTCAATTTAATCTAGCGACCAAAAGATTGCTGAGTGCTTCTCCTCCTCAACAACCACCAACACAAACATTGTTGCTACTGTACAGTGGGGAGGGCTGGAAGCAAGTGGACTTGAGGGCTGATTAGATCTCATTTTAGAGAAACTGTTTAATAAGGACATATTTCTGGGGGAAGATCTCTACTGATTGTCCTTACTGAATTGAATGTGTGGGTAGACAAGAGATCAATTTGCTACAGCCTTGGTACTGCACCTTTCAAATGCCATTCAGTCACAAAATAGAAACATCAGGGCAGGATGCGAGTCCACCGGGACAGCCCCATGAGCACCTGCCACCAGCAGAAACCTGCAGAGAATGGGAGGGACAGAGCATGGAAGAGCATCACTGCCCTGCAAGGCTTGTGACTTCTGCCCTCGTACGACAACAGCACAACTGCCGAGCAACCCCGTGTGTCTCCTCTAAACCTCACCCTGCTTATGGACAAGGACTTCAATAACATCCTCACCCATTTAATCATGTAAGTGTAATAAACTCCAGTTGCAAGAGAGAGGGTCTGACCCCAAATCTACACACGTCTTTACAGAATCTGTCAACTCTTACACAGCTTAGCTTTGGTCAACAGCACACTGATCTCTGCCTGCCTGAAGCTGCTCAGGCACCCTAGGAACTCAGTATGCACATAATAGGTTTTATATTTTGCTCATGCACTTACTACCCTTGAGGCTACTGGTGTACGTGAAGTTGCACACACGCATGCAATTTTGTAGCGCTGGGGCCACTATCAACATGTAACAGCCTACTGCTCACAATTCAGGCAGGTTTACACCAGTGGCTTTAAATCCTTTGTTGGAAAGGAATCTTAAAGAGTTACCTTACATGGTGAATTTCACTAAAATACCAAGAAAACACTTAAGAATCCCCCAAACCTTTGTGATTTACTAAGACTACTGACCTGTCAATGACCTTGCCAATGACCTGTCAGTTGACCTTGTCGATTGACCTTGCCAAAGCTTTTCAGCAGGTTGATCAGGGTGGTTATTAATGTGGGAAGAGAAAGCTGTCTTCTGTATCTCCCTGTGCTATTATTTATAACACCACAGCCAACCATCAAGCAAGCCTCAGTAGTATTTTCTTAAAACAAAGGAAATATGCTCTCTGCCTCCAAAAGCATACAATGCTTCCCCTTTGTTGTTTCATATCCTTAATGATTTTCCTGGTCTTATTTTGCTTTGAGGGAAATTTATTTATTTTTGATACCACCTGCTACGTATATTTTACCTCTGAGATAAACAACATTTGAGTAGTAAGTTACTGTGTGTAGGAAACACCCAAGCCCTGCTTACTGCTAGTAATTAGAGTCACTGAAGGGAAGTAGTTGGTCTAAACTCCGCAGACAGCAAAGCCTACTGATTGCAACATCTTCATAGTTCTTATGACGTATTGTGTGGATTCACTCATGCAAAGCTCAGACGAACACAATTTTCTGAAGGTCAATACAACTTTAAACAGAAAACAGGAATAACCAAAGCCCAGCCTGTAATAGAATATATGTTAATTCATCATTCTTCCCATGTGAATTTTGACAGCTGATTAAAGCTAGAAGGTAGTTTTGATTATTACCAGCAACTTGCATATAGTGTCATATAGAAGTTAATTCTTAATAAGTTGTAATGACTGTATGTCTTTAAAAGAAACAATATGCTTCCATAGCCTTCCTTTCAAGTGCTGCTTTCAGAACGAAGGCTTAGTAACAGGTTTCTGTAATAAGACAGTATGATTTCTTAGCCATCATTTTCAATAAATATGCCACCATAACTAATAGTGTTCCAATGAAAATTCACCAGATGTAAAGGATCGTCATGTCTGATAACAATCTCAGTGCCCACTTGAAATTAAAATGACAGTACTAAAGGATGGGAGGGTGCTGATATTTATAGGTCATATCTCATGAAGTCTTACAAAACTCAAAAGACTTCTATTATCTTCTGTTCTTCTGCTGGGAAAAAGCAGAAACACTGAGAGCAACGTGAGGGAGCTCCTTCTGTTGGCTTACCAATCCTGAAGCCCTTTTCCTGAACCCCACCCTCAAGACAACACAAACACAGGCAATTACCGGTACATATTCACAGCAGAGCGGTACAAATGTATTGTTAAATTATCATGCACAGTGCTTGAAAATGCACACTGCCCACCTGAAATATTATCAAATTTTATTTATATAGTGCTGCACATTTAGCCAGTGTTTTACAGAGTATGAAAAAATTTTCATGTTCTGAAAAGTGTGCAATCTTAAAAGATAAAACATGGGGACAACAATTTAACCATGGCAGGGCACAGACAGATTGCTTGTTACGAAATCAAGGCTGCAGCAGGTGTTCCCTGAAGATTTAATACTCTTACAGTAAAAACAGCAGTAAGAAATCTGCTTCTTGGAAAAATTTTACTTGAGAAATAACAAGAGGTAAGCCAAAACATGGCATGTGTAACTTGAAGAGGAGCGGAAATGACTGAATCGACCTCACAGCACGTGAATAGTATGGAGAACGAAAGTCTTGCACATCCATTAACACTTCACCATCACATCACCAACACAAATAATGGTCCTGGACACAGGTCCAAAGGTCCACTGAGCCTATCCTGTGTCCCCAGGGCAGGATCCACTTTACTTGTGTAAAGTAAGTGCGCATTGGCGTAACCTGCTCCAAAAGGCATCCGTGCTGCAGACTTGCAGGCCTCCCCCAGCACCCTGCTCCTTACCATTCAAGGGTCCCCTATCCCCATCCCCAAGCCTGATCTGAATTTCTGTTTCCACAGGGACCGTCCACCACCCCTTACTGTGCCAATAGTGGGCACGGAGGACAGGCACCCTCCCCTTCTCTGCAACAACCTTGCCTTGCGCAGACACCATAGCTGACTACCCCTCCGCTCCCTCTTAGTTACCCGTGTAGCAAGGACAGCACCAACAATGTTACTTGTACTCACTGGCAGCCCTGGAAAGCAAACTCAGGGGGTTTTGCCCTTTTTTTTTTTTTTTTTTTTTAAATCTACTTACTACCTTTACCATTGAAATATCTGCAATAATCCACCATCACGTGGGGTTCGTTTGGATCAGCTTTCTATTACTGCATCCGCCTCAAAGTGGAGGAAAATAAAAGTTTGCCTGTTCATTATCAGATCTGCTATTTAAAATTCTCAAATATGGCATGCCAAATGCACCATATTTAGACATATGTAATGCATACAGTGTACAAGAGGACCTGAGCCTGTACAACGCTATGCAGCAGTATACTAGCCATCACAATGTTCATGCATGTAGATCTGCCAAAGAATACATGTAGTCCTACCTAACCAGCCAAGTATTTACCAAATGAGATAAAGGTACATTTACTGTACTGGTGACAGAACAAGATTTTCTTGCCTCAGTTGTGCTGCGTTCTGCCACTACCTTTGGAGAGAGCATTTTCAATTAAAGTAAACTCAACCGGAGTGAAATCAAGTCACAACAAACTATTGCTACACCATTTAAATACAAGAGCAAACTAATAAAAGGCTGTGAGTGCACAGCAAACTAATAAAAGGCTGTGAGTGCACATTAAACAAAATACAGCTGAATTAAAACATCCAAAAATGATTGCTCAGGCCAAATGTTCTGAAAGAAAAAATTTTAAAATCCCAGTAAAATTATTGCTCACAGAGTGTCCATATGATTAAGAGCCTAGTTCTCATATTCTAAAGGGTTGCTCACATTGATTGCTTTTTTTTTAAATTCTCTTTGCACCATCACAATAGTTCTCCAAATCAAATGAGCAACAAACCCCAATATTTTGGAAACCATTACTTAGCTTAAAACCCATCACATGCTACACCTCCTAGGTCATAAAAAGTAAGAGGTAAATCCAGGCAAAGGAATTATTTTGAGGCTGAAGGGAATTAGGGGATTAGCGCAGTAAGGCACCTGCTGGGCTTGCACTGTCCTTGAAGGGCTGTGTAGCTTATATTTTCCTGGGGAATGAGAGGAAGGGAGTCTTTTCAACACAGCTCTATCTCAACGAAGGAACGTGCCTTTGCAAACTGCAAGTCAGCTCAGTATCTACCTGCTCAGTTACTGCTGAGGCTGTGAGCCTGATTTCCAACCAGCATCAACGATATGGTGCTAAATAACCTAAAAAGATCTAGACGAATGCCACTAAATGATCCTGCTGAACGCCCACCAGACGGGAAATTACCTTCAGCCATGGCTTACCTGAAGTTGGGCAATACTTCTGAGTATTTCATAAAACTACTGTTATTTAAATACAACAAAAGCAGGCAGGATGCTTTGCCCCTCCTTACAGTAAATGGAGATAGTACCCAATTTTGCTGAATAGCACTTCTTTCCTGTCTCAGGCAGCAGAGCCGCCAGCTCCACGAGCACCTGCATTGGGTCACAGAAATCACCTTCAATACTTCTAGAAACTTGATGTTTCCACCTTTATTTCCACACCAACCCTATTCAATACTGCAGTGTTCCCAGACTGC
Organism: Balaeniceps rex; assembly: GCA_013401315.1. Classification (NCBI taxonomy): domain Eukaryota; kingdom Metazoa; phylum Chordata; class Aves; order Pelecaniformes; family Balaenicipitidae; genus Balaeniceps; species Balaeniceps rex. The sequence continues at coordinate 123,961 of VYZW01055548.1, forward strand.
TGCTACATAATCTGTGGGTGAAGGGAAGGGAACGCAGGCCTTTACCTGCCCCGAAAAGCTGAAAAATATCAAACTTCCCTCAATTAAAATCCTTCGAAAACAAGGGGAGTTAGAAGCCAACGTTATCTTACCTTCCCCAGATAAAGCACAGCTCATTGTAACATCAGCGTAAGTAGTAAGAGCTGAATATCTCTGATTCAAGTTTTATCTAATTGCTTGCATTCAGACTATGCATGTTTCCTCTCTGTAAAGTTTGCTGTTACAAAGAACTGAATTCTAGCAATTAATGTGCAGAAGCAAGTTTAAAGTATAAATAAGTAAACAAACAAAACAACAATAAAATCTGCCTGCATTGACAAGTGCTCGTACAATTCTAAGACATGTTCTCTCTCTCTCTAGTTAAAATAGCCGTTATTGTGCAGGTTCTTCCCTGCGGTCCAGACAGATATTCTTATGAAAAGAAACACAAATGCCACCCAAGAACAATGAACTGATCCCATAACATCCAGTTAGCTATACAATGTGAAGCGCTCTCTCTGCTAGGCATGCCTGTGGTATTATCCAACAACAGAACGTTTAAAATAAACAGCAATGCAAAATTTTCAGAATTGAAGCAAAATTTTGTGAACTATTTGCTCTGTTCCTTAGCTTTATATCTGAACTATTTCTAACGATGACTTTCCTCTTACAAACATGCAGAATTAACAACAGTGAACAAAGTGAAGTTTGATTCAAATGTGAAATACAACCTATACAACAGATCTGCTGGCAGCACCTTCCATCCAAGCCATTTCTCAAGCAGTTTTAGGGGAAGTTTAGGTTTTACAAGAAAAATCTGTTAATAGAGTACCTGGCTAGAAGGAACAGCAGGGGAAGCTGAACTGACAGATGATGGAGAGGAGGCAGCAGCTGAATCATGAGGTGGCGGGCAAGAGGGAGTTGAGGGCTGAGAATAGGATAAGCCTTTAGTAGGTAGCTTATTCTGTGTAGAGCAGAAACAGGAGAGTTATCCAAGAGACAGTGACATTAGCACAGGTTAAGAGAATAATTTCACAGTCATGCATCAAAAAATAGAAAGACAACAACTACAATTCTGCTCTTTTCTCTATTTCTGCACAGTGAGGAGCCATGGAAACTATCATGGCAAAACCTTCACAGCAAATGATATTATTGTACTTGGTTTTCTTATAAAAGATATTTACAGTGAGCAGTAAGGTTAAGATAGTGCTGGGAGAAAGCATAATGAAACATAAGAAATGCCAGATTGCACTAAGAGCTACTGCTCACCAATTCATTAGAAACTGTGAGCTACTAGTGTATACTTAAGCACAAGACGAGGTTTATTCTTACACATTTCTCTTGTGCTAAAATACTCTGACTCGCTTTATGATTTAGATTGTGTTTTACCTCAATTAAATTATGCAATAATATTTAAACAAAGCTTTTTACCAGTTTCAGTGCAATCCACATTACTTTTCAGATCCACCCAGGATGAAAAGAAAGTTAAAAACAAAACCACTGCAATTTTTTGCCAGCATGAATTCTTATACGTCTTCTAACTCAGCACTTCTTCAGGTGCAAAACCTAATATTCACCTTTGGAAACTCCACGTATCCAAACATTGAGGCAAGATGTGCTGCTTTCTCTTTAATGTTCTTTTTATGGAATTCCCTATTTGCTATGGTCTGAGCTCTTTTCTGTGATAAAAGCCAGGGAAGGAAAGCCAAGAAAAGAAAGAGAGATTTCAGTTAACGTCACATACATCATCAGAATACAGCAAGTTTATAGAAAGACTTTTTATTGTCTTAATATAACCTAAAGTCAACAGAGAAAAAGCCAGCATATCCCGGGAAAATACAGTATACAGATTACGCAGTTAAGAGACAGAAAGGAAAAGAAATTGCTTGTCACCTGTTTCATTTTTTCCTCCAGGTGCTGAAGACGCTCAAGCACTCCAGAAAGTACAAATGCAGCAGAACAGGCAGTTGAGAGATTTTCAGAGGTTTCTGACAGACTGGGCTGGGTATCTGTTTTTTGTACAGTCTTTGCTCTCCTGGCCATATGATCAGAACCATTTAAAGACTGTTTGGGTTCCCTGACCTCGTGTTCACTCCTAGCTACCACCTGAAACTGGGAAACACTTGAAGTGAAAAAAATCTGCTTTCTACACTACCATGCAGTATATGCAGCTTTTAAGGATGCTTCCGAAAGCGCAGCACAGTCATGCACAGAACTAGAAATAAAATGTTCTCACATTGCTCTTTGCACACTGTCTACTGCATCTCTGATGCTTGTGTCCATGCACTGAAATAAATCAGTCCTAAGTAACTTACACAGGTCTTGACATCCTTCTCTAGGTTTGTCTCAGTTTTTATGAATAACCCCAGATGGCATCAGTGCAGAAGAACATGACACTACATCTCCTTCTAAGGCTTTTAGCAAAGGTTCTGGGTGTTTGTTTTTTTTTTTAGCACCACATCTGCCTGAAACTAAACTTACAATCAAATTGTAAGAATATCAACAGTAGTTCTTGGCATAATTCTAGATCTAGTCTGACCCAAGTCAAGCTATAATGTATTTCAGATTTAAAGCATTTTCTGAGTTCAGAATAGGTCTCTGAATTTGAATCTTCATATAAAATAGCTTTTGAAGTAAATGAAACATTTGAACCAGTTCAGCTTTATCAAATTCAGTCTTAAAAATGACCTTCCAGTTGGTCTTTTCATGACAGTTTTCTACTTCATCCTGTCTGCCCAATTCAAATAAATACACAAACTTTCCAAATTTTTCAGAATTAAAATTAAAAAACCTAATGCCAATCAACTTGCAGTGTGCTCCCGATGCTTCAGGATAGCACACCTGCCTTTAAAACAACAATTCTCAACCTGTTTATGAATCTGCATTTTTCCTCAAGCTGATCTGCAGATTTCCACATGCAACGCAGACCTCATTTCACTGCAGACTACTCTTGAAATGCCACTACAAGATATTTACTTCCATTTAAAACTCTAATGTAAAGTGAACGTCAATACTATTTGATATGAGACTGCTTTCATTGGAAGTACTAAGAGAAAAATTTAGACAATGTATTCAAAAATTTTGCCCCATGTATATGATGCTACAAAAGAGCTTTCAGCAGAAATTCTTATCAGAAGTTCTACTTAAAGAAATAAAAAAACCCTGGGCATCAATATCAGCTTTTCAATGTTCAAGCTTTTATCTTAGACATTTTTGCCAGGTTTCTTGAGGTGGAAAACTCCCTTTGCCTTATCATTGCAACAGCTCAAAGCATCGGGTACATGCACAAACAAATTTTCAGGTACTGCTGTAGTTTTCTTGCATGTTAAATGTAGCTATGTAATTATATTTATACAATTTGGAGTCTAGATGTGATAACACAGAAATGAACACCTATGTTTTTAGGTTTTTTTCCACACAGTTACTGATTCTTTCAAATAGTTTTCTCATCTGGTCAAGCAGGTGTACAATAAACTTTAACGTGGTTTTCACAATTCTCAGCTAAATGTATCTGTTAACGCTGCAGATTACATCCAAATATTGTTTTATATATTCTGTAGTTACACAATAACATTGAGTTCCCAGCAGTAAGAGAAATGGTGTGCTTGTCAGGTGTTACCCATATGAGTTCCTACCTGCCTTTTTGGTTGAGGTGGAAGAAGGCTTGGATCCTTAGGTTTAGCAAAGCGAGGATTAACAGGAGGATCAGAAGAGAGCAAGGCTGGTCTATCTGTTAGCTCCTTGTAAAGCATTTTTAGAATTATAAAGACAGAGTGGGGAAAAAAAGGCAAGACAGTAAATAGGATGCAAAGATCTTTTGAGGCAGAAAGAAATAAAAGCTGCTTTAAAAGACACGTTACTATGGAGCTTAACAACACGTTTTGCAGATTTTTCTCACCTACCCAATTTATTAACCCCTTCTACCATCAAAGATATAATTAAAATTCAGCACGTTCAGTATTCTTTAGGAGCGGTTATGATCAAAAGGTAAAGCATCGAGGCTTCCTTCAACGTGGCCAAGCAAACCTCTGCACACGTATCGCATGCAGAAAGCTCAGGGCATTGACAAGTAGCCAGGTAGAGTGCAAACAACAGTGGTTCACAGACTGAGAAAGTCACTTGACATCTATGAAGCCTACACTTCTGGAGGACTTAAATATGTAAATAAAAAAATGGATACAAGCACAAAGAATTAAGAAAGCCACCACCCTTGACAGAACCTCAACACCTTGCTCCTCCTTCCTTCAGATCTTTTAGGTGACAGATCCGAACTCAGCTGACTCAAACCATCTCACCAGCTGAAGTGTGATTTTGAACTTATCATCCCTACCTTGACAGCATGGGACTATTTTTAAAACACCACTAGTCACACTAACAACAAACAATGAAAATGCTGTGGAATGTACAAATATATGCCATTATGCCTACTTTAGGAATGGAAATCGCAGCCAGACACATCTTGCAAAAGATTAGGTTCCCTCCTTACACTTTCTAAATTTTCCACAAAAAAGATTCAACTGGATATGTAGTGTCCTTTATTCATAGAATATAGGGAAAAAAAGTCCTTCTGCAATACCATATGCAGCCAGCTTAGACTTCCACACAAAGCAAAAATTCTACAGAGTGGCTTACAAGAGATTTCTAGACATTGCAATTCCACTACACTTTATTAATATAATAGGCATTAATACATTATATTAATATGTATTAGTCAATCTATATTAGTCATATTTGTTTGCTAAGGATTGAGAGGAATACTTTTAATTTGCATAAAGTATAAGAAAAAAGACAACCCACTTCAAACACATAACAGATCCATTTTTTCACTTGGAAATCTGCATCACGGTCACAAGGAGGGACTACAGTTTAATTTCAGAGATTACTTTTATGTTCATCTATGACCTACCTGCCTCCTGAATTTGGAGGCATTTGGAGCATTCTCTTCAAACTTTGCCAACAGTTGAGTTGCCATTGATTTAACTTTATTCTGGTTCATTCCTTCTCTGCCATCACTCTGTTCTTTGCCAGCATTTGTCCCTTGGCTTGAAAAGCCTGAAGCCTGCAAGGAAACAACAAACTATGTTTTTCTCAAGTTAACCTATGACACTCATGAAGACAGACAAAGAGAGAGATAACATCCTTATCAGCAAAGGGTGAAAGGAAATACAGTCTACAGTATATTAAAAATGACACCATTTAGCATGCAAAAGTCACCAAAAAAATACGTTCTTTGGTCCCAGAGCACAGCAAAAAGGGAACATGAATCAGTGCTGGTGATGATAAAGCAGAATCACAAAGGTAACTAATCAGAGAGGGGCCAGGAACCAAGCTGCAATGCAAACTCTTCAAACAAAAATTTCTTTAAATAACTGAGTTGAGAAAAGGAAAAAAAAAAAAAAACAATACCTTAGATGTTCTTGGGTCAGAAAGAAAACCAGTGTAATTTAGGTAATGCTCTTCTCCCTACCAAATTATTTAAATAAATGTAGCTGCTCTTTAGTAAATTCAAGGTTTTAAGGGGAGAGGCTTTTTGTTCCCGCCAAGAGCAAGAGGCCAAACCCTGCCCCCCCCCAACTCCCACTGCTTCCTCAGCTCTGGTGCTCATCAAGAAGCAGGATATGTGCGGACACCACTCAACACCAACCTCCTCAGAGACACCAAAAAGACCTTTTCGACGTCTTTTGTTAGTCTCATTTTCTTCCGTTTTCCCTTCAACCTGAAACGGTAAAACAAGCCAAAACAAATTCTATGGTTTACTGCAGCAGTTACCAGATTTACTCAAGCAGTTCCTCCCAGGATATTAACCTTCATAACCAGGAAAGTGTGGTCTGGCCTCTGTTAAACAAGGCAAACACAGGTGAGCAGTGCCAGCACGCAGGGGTCCTCATTGCACTGATGCACCTCGTTAGGCCCCCCCAGCTCAGCAGGATCGTTCCTCCCTTGAGGAGCCTGGTGGCCCTCGTGGCAGTTATCACGTATGTAAAAGCTGCCCTGTAACCTCTGACTGGGAGCTCCCACTGGACTCTGGTGGGTGAAGACACTTGCTTGTGCACTTTGTTGAACACAGGCCCTACAACGTTGGTGTTTACCTTTTCTTCTTTCAGTACTAAAGAGTTTATAATTCACAAAGCACTAGCACATCCTTGAAGAAAAATGCATTACAGCATCAGTTATTCTGTGAATTTTAGTCTAGACTACGCTGGTTTCCATATAAATAACAAAATAAAAAAACCCTCACTCTTTCACTATAGCCTCCACATCTCTTAACCTAGATATTGGCCTGCAGATCATGTGTTCTTAGTGCAGACATACCTCCTTTTTGGGAGCAATTATTGTCTGCCTTAAAGGTCTGTCTCCCTTGTAATGTTCATCTCCCTCACTATGGCTTTACATTACAGTACTTAAGCAACCAAACTGCCTATTTTGTGCTCAAGCTATGCACATGTTAAATTATTTTACTGAACTGGAGATTACACACACGATAAATAATACTTCATACTCAGTCCGCACAAACTTGTAAGATAGTCAATGCTTAACAATTTATATCAGTTCTTATGAAATTCAGTCTTGAAGAATTGGTACAATGGAGAGGTTTTTTGTCTGATAAATGTCATGTTAGGTTATATTTTATGAACAATAAACTACATGCCACTTATTTGCATTTGCCCACACTGTAACTTACTGATTGCTCAGCCAACTTAAAAAAAAGAAAAAAGAATAAAGAGAGAAAGATCAAAGAACACAGGCTTCCTTTTTACATATACACTGTTTATAATAAATCATTACGCAGTGAATAGAAGTAATCCCAAACAACTTCTGGGCAAACACCAAACGAATCAGATGACAATATTTTCATTACTTTGTATGCTTTGATACATTGTCTTTCAAGCACCAGCTCTCAGTAACCTAGCTTTACACTACCTATAATCATCAGTCTACCAAGGAAGAGCAAACAACATAACAGCACAATGTATTCTGCATAATAATCTGTACCACATAAAAGCAGAATTTGCCTAAGTGAATGGAGCAAACAAGATGTTGCCTTTCAAAAATCTTACATAAAGGACTTTCATTTACATATTTACAAAGAAGTGAAAGACAAAACAATTTAATTGCCTAGCAAAACTCCAAGAAAAAGGATTGTGCCCTTTATTGTATAAACACCTCCATTCATTTATTAGTCTGGAGCACAGGAAATCTCAGTTCCTCTCCAGCCTGGCTGACATTAGTAGGAGAATGGAAAACGTTGTCCAGCCCAGCACACGCTGCCAGAACAGCCACTGCCACACCAGCTCCCGGCCCCGCTTCCTGGCTTCTCACAACCAGCACCCAGATAAGGATCCCTCTTCCAGCCAAACAAAAGGACAAACTAGATGGTATGGAAAGTTCAGTAAGCGACGCTCTGTTACCCTGGCTGGTTTCTGACTCTGTGATATGTGAGTGCTCTCCTACTGTCATGCCCAGATAATGCTCAGCACCACTTTTTGCAGGGGAAAACCATAAAACTGAAGCCACAGCCAAACTCTTAAGCAGTTGCTTTCCAAGGAGCTTCAATTCACCTAGTTTCAGACAGTTACGACACTTGCAAGTCTCTGTCCTAGCCCAAGTACGGTGTTTCTTGCTAAATTCCACGCCCCATCCATGACAGGGCTGCAAAGCCTCATACAAAATAAGGTCTTGACAGTCCCGCTCCCCAAGCTGATTTGGAAAATATCACTTCCACTCTCCTTTTAAACGAGCCCCTGTAGCGTGAAACCAAAGGGGCCTGTCAAGCAAATCACCTCATGCTTTCATGTAGCGCCAAGAACTATACGTCCTGTTATGACAGAAGGCTTATTTCATGACAGGAGGTTAGTCAGAGGGCTGTACGGCTTAGTAATGGAAAGCTCTCCCCACTACTAAAAGTCTATTTACTTCTGCAAATAACTGATGGAAAAACAACAACATTGTGGTCATGAAAAAGGTTTTTCTTCTAAAGAATTCATCCACAAGAAAAAGCAATGTTTGTTTTGCCTATTTGGTTTCTCACTGCTTGGTTAGCTGGGAAACATGTCACTTGGTTTTGTGTATATGCGGGCGGCAGGGAAAAGTTATTTCCTAAGAAGGATATATGAGGTTACTGGGCAATTGACTGTCCACAGGTTTTGAAACTGTGTTTGTGGATGGAAAACGTTCAAGACATAAGTCAGTCTAGGAAATATCTGGAAATTCTGGAGTAATTCTTTGGGGGGGGGGGGGGGGGAACGGAAGGGAAATCACTTTTCTCCCAAAACTGAGAAGACAGCAACAAATTTACAAAGCAATATATTAAAATACTGAGAAATGCAGTACATACATGTACACCTGAACTTTTATTAAGGACACTGAATTCCAAAAGAAGTAGGAAATCTGTACTTTTGCAGGCAAAACTTAAGAGTCTCTGTATAGGTGTAAATGAAGCAATACAGTTAAGCATTAAGGAGGTCCATTTAAAAGAAAAGAAGAGAAAAAAAAAAACAAAGAAGGAACTTGAGAGTCATGGTAGTTGATATACAGTTTCTGGCTAGCCCAGGAAACTCAAAACCTGGCACAGTTTTGCATTAAGCCATGTTTCAGAAAATGCAGAAGTTAAATTCATTTTGGTGAAGGAGTACGTGCTGCTAACTTGTGCTGGTTAATCTGCAACAGTTGGACTTGAGACACTGCTGCCTTTGAGCCAGGTTGTGCAGACACTCCCCATTTAAATTGAAGGTAAAATGACAGTAGGCTTGGCTGTGAAAGCAAAGCCCCTCCTCAAGGTCTTCTTTCAGAAGAGGACCAAGTTAATGAATAGGCAGAAGGTGAAACAGTTTATTACTGAATAATTTCATTAGAGTAACTTTTAAATTAAATCATGTACAACTTTTGAAGTTATAATCCATTCAGAAACACAGAGACAATACTCTCATGGCACACAGTCCTATGCCAGACAGTATTAACTCAAACCTCCATAACCCTTCAAGGCCCTGGAGTCTTTAATCACAACATGTATGGGCATGGATGTGTTTTATACAGGGACATAAACAGGGCATGTCAATAACTTCTCATTAATAAGTGACCAAGAGAGAAAAGTATATGGGTATGACTAAGAGATCATTATCTCAGAGCCATGTTAGTCAACCTGCCAACTGCTTGTCACCGTTGTAGGCTTTATACATCTATAAGGGTTTGAAAGCTTCCCTCCAGAACCTTAACAGCATCCACAAACTGTTCAAATCACTGCTTTAGTTAAAGAACAGCACTCCCACCCAATCAATAAGCATTCTAGCATACCAGTGATTATTTGAACCGATATATATTATAGCTGTATATTTAACTCCAGGAATACAGAACTACAGTACTATTTTTCTGATAAGCAGAAGTAGCCCAGAAAAATTCCAGACTTTCCCACCTCAAAAAAAAAAAAAAAACCAACCACAGAACAAAAACCAAAAAACCCAAGCCCCCAACAAAGATATAAAACTTAGCATCTAGCATTTCACAAAACCTCCTAAAAACACCTTTTGAAAAATTTCCAAAAATAAAACATAGAAGACAATAGAGATAACAGAGCCAAGATCTCAAATATTTCAAGTTGAAAACCACAACTTATAAACACAGCAATTAATTCATTCTCCTCCCCTCACTTTTACCCACACTGAAGAAGACTGACATGGACAATGGAACCAAATTCTTCCCAAGTGCACTCAAAATTTTGCATTTACAGAGAACGCTTAACTGGGACCTATTATTAATGCTTCAGCAATTTGACACTGACAGTGCTTCAGTTTTATCCTTACAAACATCATAATGATTCAGTGTGCATGTGTGTGTTAGCTTTGTTTACTGTGAAATCTTATTTTACTTTTTTACTATGCTCAAAAAAATCTCCTTCTACAGATCTTTTAATAGTAGGATATATAAAAAAACCTTATTTCTGAGCCTGACTGTTTTATTTTCATCTTTTTATAAGAGAAAGATTTGTAGGGCAAGTCTTCCTTCACAACCTACCTTTGGTACTCGTTTTCTTGGTAAAGTTAAATTGATGTAATTATTAAAGATGAAGTTTGATGATTTTGCTGAACAAAGATCATGATTTTCTCCATTTTGCTTGTCGCCAGCATCTGTTCAAAAAACAACTGCTTAGGATATTTATTCAGGTTTCTTTTTAAAAAACTTTGACTAAGTGAGAACTTCCCAGTTGAGTGCTGGTAGCAATTATATATAAGAAACCCAGGCAAACAAAAGTAAATACATACAATGTAGGGTGACTTTTTTAAAAAAGAAGAGAAACACCCAGGAATGGACAGGCCATATGCAGTCATCCTTACCAGAGAATCACTCTAATGACCTGATACATGAACTTCATGATGTCAAGCTGCAGTTATCCAGCTGCTCCTGTTCTCTGAAACCACCAAGGACCCACAAAACCCTGGTCTTCAACCAAGTTTTTCCCTCTTTCCTTTTTTAAGCACAAGGTAGCTATCGCAGACAGAAGCAGGCATGCTCGCATGCCAGAACGGCTCAGCTGGGAAAGGACTCTTGGCTCAAGAGCAGTGCTCGTAAGCAGCCTGGATGAAGTGCTTCCACTCCTCAAACTTGCAAGAATTAGGAGCAACCTGGGTTCGGCTTACCTACTGCCCGCAGAGGTGTGCCCCTGAACAGTTCATAAAACTTGGAGAGGTACATGACCATGCTGAGCTTGTCGGGCTCCCCAGCCGACCCCACCTCCTTCCCCGTGGTCACAGGGGGGATCCCAAACTCCTGCTCAGCAACATCAAATGCCAGCTGGTTGTTTTTGACAACGTCCTCTTCGTTCAGAGCATCGAAGTCGCTGTGGGGACAACACACTGGCATCAGTGGTGGTTTGCTCTCTGCTCCTCTCGGAAACACAGTGCTCCCTCATCAGAGAGGTGCGGAACAGCACCATGAATGAGGGCACAGGCATTTCACTGGGTCAAAGCTACAGAGTCTACACAGTGCCAAAGGTAAAAGTCTCATACAAATCCCGTTATTACAAATCCTGGCTTTGCCAGAAATGTAATTTGAAAGCTATTTCACTGAACTGGATTTTGATGTAGTCCCACGAAAAAGGATTCCTTTATTTATGAAGAAATGTAATTCCTCCTCAGAAGTGCTAAGAAACCTTTTTCCTCTCCAAATACAGCTGTGGTACTACAGAGTTCACCTGTTAACAATTGACTTTTTAGTTTTGATTAGTTCTATAAATCATCAGAGCCAGGAGGAGTAAATTTAGGCTAGCATTTTATGAAGCAAACATGTTGTATGTGTGCGCACGCACAGGCACCACCGTTCTTTTTAAAGTGTTACATGTACAGTTTGAATGAAGACCTCCTGTCCATGTCTTAACGGGATTTAGCAGCGCACTAAATAAGTACATCACACATCTGGAACTGTGTTATCCATTCTCTAATCCATTTTCTATGGGACCTATTCTAAGACTCTGATCCCTTGAACAGCTTCCAAAATTCATGATTAAAATAAACATGTGAATAAATTACAAAGCTCCAGGCAGGGTAGTTTCTTTCTCCTCATAAGGAATGTGAGTTTTTGAACCCCCGAAGAATTTGTCTCTCTCCCCGCCACCCACACGCTCTGCCTATTTCTGGAGCAGGGGGCTGCAGGCAGCTCTCCACCCCAGCCCTGCCCACAGCCCACAGGCAGCCGCTTCTCTCGCCTGCCCGGCTTTCATCTGGCCAAGTCCTTCAGCAGTCCCGTTTAATACAAAAAGCGAACAAGACCCGAACACAATGTTAATTAAACAGCAGGAGGTCTGTTAGCTCAGGAAGATAAATCTATCAACTTTCTAGGGAGAGCAAAGGTATGCTTTCCACAGACAGCAAAGATTACTTTGCTTTCTACACTCTCTCTCCCCACCTTACATCCACAAAGCCATCCATAATTCCCATTTTTTTAAACTAACCCGAGGCAAAAGCTATCTTATTCTTACAATGTTAGCTCTTCCTCTGGCAAAGCTGTACAAACAAGCACCCTGGGTATTGCTCCTATTTTTTCCAACTTATCACACCTCATAAAAGAGCTCAATCATTTCTTTCCTTTATCTGCAATAAAGGGAGGCTGACAATAATTAATTCATGACTCCTAAGTCTGTGTAGGAAGGCAAGGGGACGCGCCCGCTGCATTCTGGAGACTGGTGAGAGGACAGAAGAGTCGGCCCACCACAGACTGCACCAACAGGCCCAGTAACCCAGCGCCAGCAATTGCCATTTCCTGACACCTGTGACACACTGACCCTCTTGTATCTAACCGAGGAACCTCATAAAGTATTCACACATAAGAAGCCAGGTCTCGTAGGGTTAGGACCCCAGAAACACTGTCAAAAGGGGAATGCTGGCTTACATTCCATCCCTAAAGCAGTTAATTTCCAAGGGCCAGCCCTTGTCGCACAGCCCACGTGCAAGGGCACCGCGCTCTTCTGGACAAAAACTTGTGCAAAACCACCGTCTCCCGTGCACCTCCATGGCCCAACGTTTCCCTACGTGACTGTCACAGCAAGCACTACAACACACTGAGGATGGATCATTTAAGGCTCATCCAGGTATTTCTGCAACTCGTGACAGTGCCATTATGGCTGTGGTTTTAAACATACACTAAAAACCTGTCTCCAGGGACCTGGGAATGCAACTTTCACATTCACCAAGCACTGCAATTTTTGTTTTAAATAGCCACGTGACTCCCACAAACATGATCATAAGTCATAAGGTTCAAAGCCTTCCTAGCTCTTTGAAAGCATATATATTTCATTTCAAATGGCATGCAAGGACATACAGAAAAAACAAAGCACAAACAACCCCACCCTCCCCACCCCCCAAACCCCTCAATGGTGTGCACCTCCTTGTAAAAACCAGCAATAGAAGGGGACTGTAGACTATCAGTGCTGTTCTGGTCGGTCTTACACTATACTTTGGTAAATGCTTAATACATGCTACACGCAACAAGATCTAAAGATGTCTCTTACATGAGGTCAGGTCTGAAGCGATGGATAATTGCACACAACGCAAGGCCACTTTTCCAGGAGGTAGTCAGGTCTGTGACATTAACGTTACGGTACCCTTCTGTCTGTTTCTGACACCAGGTCAAAAGCTTGCTAGGTCGACTATCTGACTCTGCAGTTAGAGTGGAGAGCAAACATTTCAATCAGTTTTTGTATGCTCAGAAGGCTCCAAATATTAAGCCACAGCAAACATGAGATGTCACATACCATGTCTTGAGAGATTCACTGATCTTCTAATGGAGCTTACTCTTTCAAGAGAACATTGTTGTAACTCATTGGTAACATATAATTGTCTCACCTACAAGTAAAAGCAATTGACAGCATAATGTTAGAATTGCTCGGAGAGGAGGAAAAAAAAAAAAAGGAGTTTTCTTCCTAGGTTAACTTTATCAACAGCTGGATCTAAATTAAGGAGTCTCCTGAAGATTTTATTTATGCACTACTGGTGGCCCTATTTCTCCTGGACAAAAAATGAAGTGTGATTTCACAAGCAAGCCTTTTAAGTACTGACCTGGTGAGGTCGAACACAGCTTGAGTTCAAGTTCGGGTATCTTGTTCCTGGGTCAATGGTATACTGGTCAAAGTTCTTGTTAATGTTTTCAGGGGTAGTCTGAGGCAAGAGTCGATAAATACTCTCTCTTATGAGAAAAAAGATGCAAGAGATATTGATTAAAATAAATATTTATTATATAAGGAGTTGGGGGTTTTTTTTACAACTACCTGCACCTTATTTTGATTCTGCCAGGACAAGTGTTATGCACTAAATGCCTAATGCATCCATCCCATTTCTTATCCCCGTTCAGCAGGAGAAGGATGCCAGACAGAAAAAGGACAACAAAAAGACAGATTCTTAGAACTTAAGCCCATATTTTCCTGAGGCAGGAAGCGAGCAAGAAAAAAAAAGGAGGGGGGGGCGGGGAAAGGAGGTTACATCATTCAGTCATCTGGTTTTGCTTTAACATCCACCCAAGGAGTAACTTCTTTACCACATAACAGCACTAAATCCCGTCATTCTGCCATTCCTATAACCACCACAGCCTTTTTTATTATGCTGTTCAATTTTCCATTTGGGACTATGCCGTGTTTGAGTCATCCCACAGGCTTCTATCTTAAAACTTCTCAAAGCACTGTACTTAGTAATGCTTCTACTTGCATTACCACAACCATGACTATTTCTATTATGTATCTGCCCCAAAACAGCCTGGGCAGCTGTAGCAGAGCAGTGCAGTTGCCATCAGGACCAAAGTCAGCAACTTCAAACACCAGACCATGGCGACACCAGGACTGCTGGTGTACTTAACAACAGATTTTTTTGCTCTGGTCAAAAAGACATTATATAGAGAAGCTTATGATGCAGCATTATAGCAATTCTCCTTTCCCACACATTTATCAGTCTAAATAAAGAGGCCATCAGGGCTACTAAGCTAAAATGCAAAGTTAAAATCACCAACTATGAAAGCTGTTAGTGTTAAAGTATTTATTTAGACTTGTTTCAGGATTATTTTTTTTTTAAATTAAAAAAAACAGGTGCTGAGATGGTTGGAGGGTTAGTCTTTTTACACTAGGTATCTTTGGTTTATTTCCTTAAGGATCACACTTAATTCTAGTTGTTAATGACTTAAATTAGATTTAAACCCATCTCATGCACATTGCTAGATCTCTGTATTAGTGTGCAGAAGCTTACAGAGCAACGGCCTACTGCTATTGTAAATTGTTCAGTAACCTGAAGGAATGGATAATTTCAACCCAACGCCACTGCAGTGAAGAAGAGTATTTCTCCTGTTGGCATTCTGAATCCCACTGCCTTCTACCAATCCTGCAACTCTTTAAAACACTGGAAACGATGGCAAAGACAAAGGCAGCACTCACCGTTCAGCAAGGATTTCTAACGGGGGTTTTCCTTGAGCCCAGCTCCGTACCATCCATGCGGTATCAAAAGCAGCTAAGAAGCCTCTTGCACAACCAGTACCCATTGGCCAGAAGGGCTGTAAGAAGCATTTACATTTTAATTCCTTGTATTTCTTAAGGTCTTATTACAAAATTAACTTGCAATGTGAATTTGGAGTCTAGGGTTTCATACTGTGTTAGAAAAGTAGCCCAGAAAGAGTTAAAACACAACATGGCCAACTCTTGCAGTTTTTAGACGTTTCTCTCCTTCAAGTCTTAGGTAATGAAAAAGATTGCTTTGACCTTTTCTTTTTTTAACTTCTATATTTTAAAACAAATTTCTTAACCTCAAAAAGTAAAGGCTGAGGGGAAAAAAAAAAAAAAGGAGACTCACTACTCAAGAATTAGTCAAGGAAAAAAAGGGAAAAAAAAGATGCCTTCCCTCTCATCTCCTAATTTTGCTTTGGACTGATCTTTTCAAACACTTCAGGCTGTCAGCATGAGTTTAAAAAAAAAAAATTACTAGCAATATACACTTTTCACTTCAGAAAGAGAAAAAGAGAACATATTAAGGCAAAGAGATGGCAATAAAAATTTGGACCAAGTTTTTCTCTGTGATGGAAGTCAGGAAAATTATGCCATGCACCCACGCTGAGGACACACAGCTCACAGTTTTCAGACAGAAATACAGCTTGCATAAAGCAAAACAGGACCTCAGCCAGAGACTGCCAGCCAAGCATTAGTTATGACATAACCTATGACATTAAAAAAAAGAAAAAAGGAAAAAAAATCCATTCCAAAGAAGGTACCATTGCTTCAGGACGTGTAAGAGAGGACAGTTTGTTTTGGGGGGTAGATTGAATGGCTGGATTAAGGAAAAAAAGAAAAGGCTACTTGGAAGACATTCCAAGATATACCTCAAGCAAACTATCTCCAACAAGCGCCACCAGGAGCTGATGTCTGTGCCTCTCTCTCACTAGTGCAGCATTTTCAGACGCATACATGGAAGTAAAATCAAACATTGCTACATCTGGCTGCCCATAGTGATTAATTGCAAAATCCAAGGAAGGCAGCTGGTAATTGGTTGCAAAGTCAGCAGCTTCTCTGGCGTAGGACAGCAAATTGCTCTGGTTCACATTTTCACCACAGAGGAGCAACTCAGTATCAATATAGTCCTGCAAGGAGAGAAGCATGTAGGATTAGATACCCCAACCATCCTCTCTGGATTGGAATGTTGCAGTCTCATAGCATGAGTGGCAACCACGCATCTCACAGCACAAAGAACCAAGTGAGATTTATCATTGCCTCCAAAAAGCTAATACACAAACATAGGTTACTGTTCCACCCCAAACAGGAACTCTCTATGCCAACACTGAATAAGCAGCTTTATTTGCAATAGAGTATTACAGTGCCTCCCAGTTCCTCGGTTATGTGTTACTTTCATAATGTTACTTCCCTCCCACCAAAAGATGTTATCATCATCACGACAATGATTTTTTGCATGTGTGCACCCCACATCTGAAACCACACGAGAGCAGAAATACCGACACACTGATGACATAATATGCAAATATGCAGGTCTCAGCCTGAAGGTTTGGCTTAACATCTCAGTAACAACACATTCAAACTTGGATCATAGAAGCTTTTCTGTTGTTCTGTTTTGGGCTGGTTTGTTTTGTGGTGCGGTTTTTTGTTTTTTGTTTTTTGTTTTTTTTGGGCCAGTGTGATGAAGGACCCTGCCTTTATGGGTCATCCTACTTAAAGCCAGTGATTATTAATAAGGCAGTTTCTATTTACAGCTTAATCATGGATGAGACCCCCTAATCACAGGGATGATACCACAGAACCGCTATTAGCCCAGTTTTAGACAGACTGGGGTTTTTTTCCACTCAGACCCAAGCAGGTCAGGAAAACAGCTCTGACAGGCCACAGCTGCTGCTCCTCTTCTCCAAACTCCCCACAGATCTCCTGGGACTGCCCCCACCTACAAACACCAGCCCCTCCACCCCAGGGCCCACCTCCAGCTCCCCCCACACTGCTGGGGGCTGCCGCCCTTCCCCTCTCCCGCCCCAGCTAGGCAAGGCCAGCTGCTCTGCCCTGGGAGCCCCAGCCCTCCCAAAAGCCCAGGAAACCGTGGCACTGAGCGAAGTGGTCCCATCAGAAAGCCAAGAAGCCTTCTGATAGCTCCCCACAAGTACTTCCTTCGGGAAATTATACTCGACTGTTTTGGCACTGTCTTACTTTGCAAGAAAAATTGACCTCTCTTGGGTTTCCAGGAAAAGAGATTTAAATGGTGCCAAAACACTTTCTAGAAACAAAAGAAAACAAACCCCCACATCTTACAGCAGGAGAAGGAAAAAGAAAGAAAGAAAAAAGAAAAAGGCCTCAAATTCCCAAGTACCTCTGAAAGTTCAGGCCATCATGTTCATAGCCTCATACTATCATGTTTCATCCACTTTAGAGAATTTGCAGTTTAGCCTGGGGTAGGTTTTAACACTGCCTTATTTGCCTGATAAAACTGGACATAGCTGTGCTAAGTTCATCTTTAAATAAATGAGGCTTTTATTTTCTGGTGTGATGACCATACCACGTATTTCCAAGGTGAGCCAAGATCCCATTTCAGCCAGTTTCAGAACTGACAAATTTAGGAAGTATTGTGTTCAGTTCTCTACAGAAACTTTGTGCTGACTGGAGGGAAAAACGAGAGAGAAAAAAAAAAAGAGTAATATCTAAGTGATCTGAGCTTTAATGAAGTGATCTAGTAAGTCTATAAACACCCTCTGTAACATGCAACAACATTTATGCAGATGTTCACACTTATTCTGTGCCAAGTAAATAAAACAGGGTTTTAGCTAGCGTTTTTACATACATTAATAATCACTCCTTTGTCCAGAAGACTCTGCTTTTTTGCTGTCATCACAAAATAATGAGTGCTATCTTTATAGTAAACAATATTCTCCAGGTCAATTCCTGAAAAGACATAATACATTTGTTATGAAGCACAGTGCGCTGTCCGTGCCATTTACTAGCAACATATGGTTGGTCTCCAGAGGTGCGTTTTCTTCTTGGGATACATTCACTTTCCCAGCTAGGATGAAGCGTTAGTGGACAAGATGCTCTAAAACAAAACAAATCAAGAGAGGAGATCGGCCTTACCTCACAAGGGTTTGTCTCAGCATAATTTAAAGTTATTTAGCATCCTTTTAAGGAATAGCCAGTTAACTACAGCCTTAACAACCTTCTGAGGTAGAAAAGGGGAGCCAAGGGAACAAAGTGGTTTTCAGGTTGCTAGAGCTCTGGCATTGGGTCTAACCAGGAGTTTTGGTTTCAGTAATAATAATACACAAAAAAAAAAAAAATCAGCTGTAAATCAAGAATGGAATTTTTTGTACTGACAGTGGATGCAACTATTCTGAGACCCTTTTCATACAGATGCATTTTACAGTTTATATTTTAAGCATTTATGGCAGATTCCTGGCTAATTCTTTTCAGTTTATCAAAAGCACATCAAAAAGCAAGAATAAACTCCTCCCAGAAGGGCAGAGCCTTTTTCACAGGGTTTCAGCTGTTCAGTATGAGATACAAACAAAACAAAACATGTCTTAAGGGAAATCTCTGAGCACTGAAAATGCTCCTCTAAATCTGTTCAACATAGCAGACATTTTTACAGTTGAGAAAAATTTAAACATTAAAACAAACTATGATGTGGCAACGCCCAAGCTAAAAAAAAAAAAAAAAAAAAAAAAATCCAACTGTACCCTAAATGGACACCTCCAACTGCAAGATTCTGACATCAACAGCATTTTATCACCCGGGGTTTCTTTATACAATATATTTCAGTTGATGTTAATAGGACCAGGAGGGTGGCCTTGCACATAAAGGGTTCCTCTACTGCCTCTTGTATTTGGTCGTGGAAAAAAATGAGGATGCACCCACCCGTTTCCTCTTTAAGGTCCTGGAAGAACTTCTGATTGAAGATGAAAGCAACACCACTAATTTCTTCTACCTTGGCTTCTGCAGTTGTATTTCTGTTTATAAAATTGGCAGTGATAGCTATAGCCAGCTTTCCACGAAACTCCTTCCTCCTGAAACCTGGTAAGCAAAGAAAAGAATTAAAAACCCTGGAAACTCCACACTGGACTTTCAGGAAGGGTCAGCTCAAGGCAGCTCAGTCTCTTTCCTATGTCTAGTCCTACACTTCATCAAGCAACGCACCACCAGCAGATTCCGTCATTCCTCCAAAATTCCCTTGAATGCTAAGAGTCTTTTCTCCCCGCTTCCAGCTGCAAGACTGGAGCTGTACTGCATTCAAGATAAAGGTCTGGAGGGGAACTATGGAAAGAAGTTGAACAGGGGAAGAAGTTAAGGACAAATGATGACTAAAGAAAAACAGACTGGAAATAGAGCAGATCAAATTAAATGGAGAGAAACACTTTTAACATGCTAACGAAAAAACATGCGAGAGATCAGCAGTCAAAAGCAGCAGAGGGAGATCTGAAAAACAAAAACCTCTATAACAGTGCTTAGGTGCACACACTACCTGCTAATGAGGTTTTTCAAAAATACTAGGGGTCGGAAAATATTCAGTGGCTTAACTGTTATATTTCCAAGGTGAGACTGACTGCGCAGTCACTTGCTCTCTTGCTCCATCCTAGCTTCCTCTTTTCACAAAAAAAGCCCGCTAAGCCACACTCTTGCAATCACACATTTAAGGTTTTCCCTCTGCATATTCCCCTTATCTGTAAGCAAATTCTGAAGTAGGACAGAGGGTCCTTAGGGTATTTTAAGCCAACTGAAGGTGACTTTTCAGAGAATACATGTATTTTCTAAGAAGAAATAAATCAGCTATGACTTTTTGTCTCTGTGCTTCTTGATGCGCTCTCGTTATTTCATTGGGATAAATTTAATATGACAATACCAGCTTCCATATGTAAACAATCTTCAGTACACCAAATATTCCCTTAGATCCTGGTACTACGATAACTTCTCAACAGAGTCTGCAGCTGTGGTAAGAATAATTTCATTTTGCTGATACCTGACTACTTAAACAGTCTTTTATGGGGGATAGCTAGACAACAGTGTGGGGAATTTTCTAATAAAGCATTATAATGACTTAACTCTAAGCATATTGTGGTTGGCAGATATAAGAATAAGCAGACAAACTATGAAGCTAATAAAAAAAGAAGCTGTACTTAGTGAACTGAAAATAACATGGATATAATTAAAGCTACAAGGGGAATATATAATTAACTAACAGGTTTGTTCATGTGATACAGGACCAGCTTAGCTAGTGTCTTGCTAAGAAAGCTCAGGTGGTCTGAATTCTCAGCAATGGCTCAAGTTCATGAAGCATTTCCCCCTCTTCCTGTCCCATCCCCCCCAAGTTACTTATTATTTTTTGGTATTGTTTCCAAAGTAACTGCTTCTGAAATTAAATCACCTCTATAAAAAGAGCAATACCTCTGATGCCTTCATTAAATACCTGGCAATCACATTTCGGTCATTAGTTCAAGCACATAGTGCAAATTTACGGCACAATAGCAAAGGCTATGCAATTCCTGATATGTATCTTGTCAGCCTCCTTAAAGTTAAATCATCACATAATTACTTAACCTTGAAGCAAGCCCAGTGGCATCATGATGCATTTTAGAGGCAATGCAGATCCACAGTGCTGAGAATCAGTAACGACATTAAATGTCTTTATTTTGAGCTACAACTTAACAACAAAAGCAGAAGATACCACATAAAAAATAGATTCCACACAGACTTCAGTGGATTGAAAAGTAGCCTGTTGCTTTGTCTTCTCTGACTTTCAGGCGTTCCAAAATACCCTAAAGACCATTAATAAGGCTAAAAGCACACAGCCACCTACCTTCTAATGTGTTCCTGCGGCCATCTGCACCAATAATAACATCAAATTCATACTCTGACAAAGGGTGATCCACAGGGAGAAATTCAGCCCTCCAACCTATCTCTAGAAACACAAAGAATAATATTTATTCCTTCTTCAGTAATAAAATGGAGAAGTGCTTTCAGAGTCTGAAGAAATGGCATTAAGATAAATGGTCCATTTCTCATTCAAACAGAGCTGAATTCTGCGTCAGTTTGATGCAGGGAAGTCCTGCTGCAGCCAAAGCTACGTTCAGGCTGTATCAGCAAGGTGTCAAGCTTGTAAACCGACAACATAAAAAATGGAAGCCTTCATCTGGATCACCTAATGCACTACTCAGACCCATATCACAAGAATATGCTTAAGCACTTCATTCTCACAGAAATAGCCCCGCAATGACCTTATCAGGACAGTACATATATGAGGTAACAGCAAGGAAGGGCTGGGTTTTAAAAGAAGAAAAATAGCATTCCATCGTCAATACTTTTAATTGTCTTCTAAATAGAAATTAAATGGAAGCATACTCACAAAGCTAAATTTAGTCTTTGCATTAACACAAAGCTGATTATGTGAAAATATTTGTATTGTCCATATTTTAAAATTATATATGCTTTAACTACTTAAAACAATATATTTATTCTACTGCCACTATATGACCATTTAAAGAGAGATAACATAGTATTTTAATTAAAGTAAAATTTTAAAATATTCTATTGCTACTACCCCCTAAATACTAATCTTTAAAAGAATAGAAAAAAAGAATGAGAAGTCTTTCTCTGTTTTATTAAAAAATCTTACATAAGATGGGTGATAATATAATATTGATAACTCTGTGTGCCAGTGGGAGTTATATCAAATGTGAAAGCAAAATGAGGCCCAGGGAGCTTAATCCATCCTCAATATTTATATTATCAATCAAAAATTGTTTTTGCAAGAAGATACCAAAAAGCCACACCAGACTCCCTACAAAGCCTCAAATACATGCCAGAAGACATAGTGCAAAACCTCAACTTCTCAGACTGGGTCGTATTTTAAGAATTATCAGTGCTCCATCACAGTGATGCTTATCATGCCTACGACTGCGTAGAGCAAACCTAGCTGAATAAGAATGGCAAAAAACTCCTGTTTCTTTAACGGAATTAAACTACCTTGAATGATTTCACATAATGCCCGGCATAAAAAGAAGTTACTGTGAACAGAACTACATTATGATAAATGATACTTTGGTTTTCTTGATCTTCAGGAGGTTCCAGGACTTTCACGAATTCTAGATTCACATGAATTTCAACTCCTAGTATAAGTGCAACTTTGAAGAGGATAAGTTGAAGTTGTCGAATACCTGTAGACAGCAAGTAACAAAGACATATTTAATATGTAAGTAATCACAGCTGCTACCAGCATGCCACCCAACTGATATTCACTGTTAACACAAGCATTCAGCATTATTGTTTCTCATACTGTGATGAATGCAAATGCTGCAACCACCACAGGATGCTGTTCTCTTCCAGCACAGTCTCGCAGGTAATAAAACTCATTTCAGTGAGTTTCTTAGAAAACCTTTTTTAGAGCTTTCCTCCTTAATGATATTTAAAGGATCTGCTAACCAATATGTTCACCATTTTAGGATAGAACATTTTACAGCATATTTCCCTGTAAAATATCCCACTTTTGCATATTTTCTCATTAGATTGAGGGTTGTATCTACCTTCAACATACTAGAATGAATATCAATATTCTTCATACTTCGTAATAAAAACCTGTTGTTTAAAAATCCAGACTAACAAAAAAGCTGCTCCGTAAGACTGTAATTTGTTCAGCTGCCATTTTGCTTAAGTGAGACCATTTTTTTCCCTCTGTGTGCATGCACACACCCATGCATGTTTAAGGCAGATGAGCTTCTTGCCAAATCAAGAAAGTCTCCATTAATCTTCTAACCTTGGTACACCTCTTATCTGAACAGTGCCCGTGCCCTCAGATACTTACTGATGTGATCAATAGATCCTGCACAGAATTTTCCATAAAATTTCTTTGCTCCCAGTCCCCGGAGGTCGTGGATTGTAAATGGCCAGAGATGCAACACATTGTTTCTTGAAAAAGTGTCCCGCTTCTCCATGACGACAACTTTGGCTCCCAGGAAGGCAAGTTCTATGGCAGTCCGCAAGCCACATGGGCCACCTCCAATAATTAAACACTAGCAGAGAAAAGGAGGAGCCTTACACAGCGTTTTGTATTGACTTCCACAGTTTCTAACTTACTCTATTGGTACAACTTGATATTCAACCGGACTTATGCTACTGAGAGTGTATTGAAGTCATCTATTTGAATGAATAAACATTCAAATTTTGTTCGCATCTGGTGTTCAGTCAGTTTATACAAGAGGATAAACTCTGCTTCATGCAGATGTAAAAGCATCTGATAAAAAGATGTAACAGAAGAAACAGCAAAAAGCCAAACACTTTTGAGCATCTGCTTGTACGTTTCTAACTCACGCACATCTAGTGTTTCAAAAGTGCTTGCAGTAAACAGGGTTACAGCTACATAAAAGGGAGAGGAAAAGAAATAAGTGGTCTTGGTGTAGGCTTTTTTTGTTTTAAAGACGAGGTCGGTGTACATTTACTAGACTTGTTAGACAAATCTATGATAAGTAAGCAGCCTTACAGTGTTAGTTACTCTCTCTTTCAAGCAAGGGACTATCCTGAACATAACAGCCTAGTTCACCTACTGCTGTAAAGCAGGGCACGTCAAGAGAAGTCAGCGGACTTGTCCTGCTTCACCAGAGCGGGGGAACTCAACCTGTCATATTCCATTTCACCCAGTGCTCAACATCCTCACCATCAGGACAATCACATTTTAGGAGCTTAAAGCTAAGTTTGGGCATCCTCAGAAGAACCACTTCAGAAATCATTACAAAGAATTCTCGCCCAGCTCGTTGACAGCTGTAAGTTTTCACAGACTAACAAGCAAAGGATTTCCAGAAAGCAAACTAATTAAAACCCAAACATATCTAACGCTTACATTTTCCTGACTCATTACTAAAAACTGATCAGAAACAGTCTTATAGCTGGACAACATTGCTGTTCCACACCTCCCCCCAAAACCCACCCCCCCACCAAACCCACCAAAAACCCACACAGACTTCACAAAATTTATGCCATCGGTTCAATCACCGAGCTCGGGCAGGAAGGGACGAGGTGGGCCTGAGTGGAGGGGAGAGCTCTGGCTGCGAGGCCGAGCTGTGCTGCGTTGCAAATCCAAAGCCATTATCTCACACACCAGACATGCTCCTGTGTGTCCCGCACACATAGCCAGACAGTGATTACAGTTTCCAAGCAAGCACGGACTGTATCTGGAGGCTCGTTGTGTAAGAGTCTGGTTCCCATTACATTTCAATTTCATAAAATAGAGTCATTCATTTATTTTGGTTTGTTCGTCATTTGTTTTCAAATTTAACAACTTAAGCAAAAATTATCTGGTGCAGACTTTTGTCCATGACTTTTGTCCAACCCAATTGTAAAAGTGCAAATTTTTTTTTTAAACTGAATAAATAATTCAAATAAATTCCCACTGAAAGAAGAGCTCCTGTGAGGTGCTTTTGCTTTGCTTTAGGCAAGTGTTTTGTTAACTAGAGATATTAAATAAGTTAAAGGTAGGGTGCTGCATTAGCCACTTGGCTTTCTTCCTCCTAAAAGAACATATTTAATTCATAATTTCACAAGAACACTCCTCACTGCATGATAAATATTAAGAAAACATCAACAGATGTAATTATATAAAGGAAGAAAATGGAGTGCAGATGTTACCCTGACTGAAGAGGATCACTGGCGGAGTTTGGGTCAGCTCTTTTCCGCACATGCTTGTTGTGATTAACATGGGAACTCTGAGCTCTGACAAGTAAGTGACTGCCTTCACAGCTACACAGTTTTCCAGTAACGTTTAGCAAGCAGTTAGAAACATTTTACAAATAAAGACCATACATGGTTTGATAAGGTGGGGTTGGGTTTTTTGGCTAACAAACTGTATTATATATAAATAAATGCAACTTTTAAAAAAACCAGTCTTTTGAGATTTAGTCACAGTGGATCCTGCCAAGTAATAAAACCCACACAGAAAACACTGTTAGTTCCTCCTGATGCTCTGCAACACAGTATGTTAAAATTTTAAGGAGGATTCTGCCCTCTCCCCTCCTCCTATCACCATTGACAAAATATCTTCCTAATTGCCTAGAGATACTGTGAAAAATGGTTGTATATTTGCTATCATCCATGGTTACCTTCCATAAACATATTTATCTATGTCTGAGAACTATTTGTTCTTTGATTTATTAAGGACGCTTCCTGCTGGTGTAGAGCTTACTCTTGGCATTTTGCCATCTTTTTTGAAACTTCTGGGGTCAAAACCAGCACAAAACCCTTGCAAAGGTAATTCTTACTGTGTTTATGTTCCTACCTTTAAGTAAGGAAAGGGACTGTACCACTGTCCTGTCCCTGCCCTCCCTCCCCAGCTCTCTGCTTGCAGACAAAGTCACAGGAGAAACCTTCTTGTAGTCAGCCTAGAACAAACCTTGAATGGCTTCCTATTTTCACCTCCTGTTACCCCAGTCTCCTGGCTCATCAGGGGCTGCTTTTGAAATTAATTTCTTGCAATTTAACACAGATCGTGACAACTGACATCACGTAAGGAAGTCTTGAATAATCACTCCTGAAATCTAACAAACAGGGTTGGACAAATGCCAACAGTTTCTTGACATCCACATCACCATTCACAGCTCAACTGTCTTTTAATGGTGCCAGACCATCTCCTAAAAAGGTAAATGGTAACTTGACTTTTCAAAGCATCTTCCGCAAATTAATCAAAGTAACAGTTGCTGAAGAGGACTGACAAGGAGCTTTTGCAGATTTCTTGGTCAGGCTGGAAATGAAGGGAGAAAGAGTTGTATAGGTTACAGGGCAGCCTATCCAAGAATGAGATCATGACTAGACCTCTGTGACCTGCCTCAAGAATCAGTATCACATTGGATGTTATATCCTGTTTTATAACCGAGAGTATACCACGTTAGTGCAAGACAGCAATCCTGAGAGAAGGCATTTTTCTCAGTGAAAACCTCATACTATAAAGGGCTGATCTGCTGCCTGCAAACGTATGTAAATACTTCCTGTCAAATGAGAAGCTTCATTAAATTTAATACACTCCCCAAGAACAGCAGCTACAGTTCAACAAGTCAGGAGCAGGAAAAAGTACAGAAAGAATAAATGAAGAGGGCAAAAACAATTTTAAAATGCCAAGTTTCCTCCTTTATCCCTTTATGAAAATAATTTATCTTTGCACAGATTTCATCCAAAGATCTTGTAAACGCTTGAAATACTGAGCACACATCCTCTAGAAGAGGATGTGTGTACACTGAGAAAGGGAGCCATGACAAGGACTCCGACCTGGCCATTCCCCGGCCCTCACCGCAGCCCAGCGCTGTGCCCACGAGTTCCCCAGCCAAGGGGAGCAAAGCCAGGCGCCGCGAATGCCCTGCACGCACCCAGATGCTGGCTTGCCCCGCACGGGCACACCTCTGCTCCATCACCTCATCAGCAACAGGACCAGGTAAAGTTACATACGTCAAATTCCTGCACCAAACTCCAGCTACGCAGTAACTGGCAGTAGTGAAGAGACTGCCCATAAAGACTAACTCCAAAAAGCAGCAGTCACGAGTACTTTTCATGAGAACTTTATGCAACCTAAATTCATCTACTCTTCTTGCAAATATCCTGGATATGAATGATACTAATTGTCCGTTAGCATAAATGTGTCAATGAAAATTTTACAGCTATGATATAAGTAAATGGACATGCTGGTTTGAGTTAAACTTCTGCAAGAGCATTTTTAGAATACCAGTTATAAAATTCCCATTAAAGAGGACTAATGCAAGTTTATAGGCCAGTAATAGTTACCTAGTGACAATTAGGACTATTTCAGTTTAAAATTATAAATATTAAGTAAAGCATGGAAGTTTTTCTACTTCAAAATAAAACACTAATAAGCCCATGCATATTTTATAAAAGTTGACTACTTAAGCTGCTGAGTAAATATTATGTTTCTACGGTACTGTTACAAAGTACCACACTTTTCCCTAAAAGATAATTATTCGTTTCTGTATAAATCTTGTCCCACACTATAATGAAGCACGCGCTACTCATTGCATTATTTATCTTCAGACTGAAATAGAGCAGAAACGCCATGGGTTTTTTTTCCCAGTACAATTAAAAGATATCAGAAAGTTTCACTTGTAATAACATAAACATACGCAGCATTTGGTAAGTCTCATAAGCTTGATTCTACCCAGAGGTCGACCTGACTGTAAGAGATGCCATTTTCTCTCTATTAGTATGCTTAAGAATGGCAGTGCTTTGAAAGTCTCCAGAAAGTGTTCCTACACTGAATAAGAGCACTTAGTGCTAAGCTAAATGGCAGCACAAGTTACCTCTCCAAAAGCAGAATGACTTTTGTGCCAGGCACAGGTTTTTGGTACGATCTCCTCTATATAACGTGCAAATATATGACTTACAAAATAGGAGGAGAGGAAAGGGAGAGAGGGGTGCGAAGTAGAGGCCTCTTGCAACCCCTCCCGTCCCCCACTATTAAATCTGCAGCCTGTGAATCCAGGCACCTATATCCCATTCTGGAAAAACCATATGCAGTTTAACAGCTGAGAATCTGCAGAACGCCTCCATTGGTTTTCACACAGTAAAGTAAGCTTACAGGAACAACTGAGGTTTTGAGAGAAAGGAGGGAGAGAGCAAGAATACAAGCACTATGTTTAACAAAAAACAAAATAACACTCCACAATGACCTAGTCACAAAGATCTTGTCCACTTTAATAACTGAAAGGCAGAATCTACTCATTTACCTTGAAAAATGTAAAAAAACAGCTCTCGGCATTTACATGCTCACAGTCAAAGAATCTGCCAGTTTGTAGTAGCACGTGGGTGGGGGATGCAACCAAACAGCGTCTCCTTGCACAGTTAAGAATAGACAAATCCCATTGTAGCTCAAATGCATTACACTGTTGTCGTCCAACTCTAAATCCCTCACTCCTCTCCTGCCCAAGGTACCAAACCATTAAATTAGTCCTGGAAAATAAAAGTGTGTTCAATTATGATCCACCCCCTGTATGTTCTTGGGATGAAGACAGAAGCTGCAATCACTCCAGGAATTCGATTTTCTCATTTCTGCCTTTCAGTTGTTTTGGAGGTGAAAAAAAGAAGATTAATTTTAGACTCCAGCTCAACAGCAACTGGATAGACACAGAGACACCCTTTGCTGTCCTAAGGCACGCCAAGTCAGAAGCACCACTTCTACTCTTCAGTGGAAATGCACACATATACTAGTGAAAAAATAGTGAAAACCATCTGCCTAAATTATTTAACTTCCTTTAGCTTATATGTAATATTTATCCAAATCACCAGCTGGAAATCTAAACCTATAGGAATGGATCATGCCGCTAGAAAGGAGCACCAAGGGGTGGCTTTCCCCACGCACCTCGAAGCCACTGCCTGGTGCTGCAGGTGTCCCCAGCAGCTGTGGGCCTCCCCACACAGTGACAGGAGGCTCCGCCCACGCCTAGACAGCCTGCAGGACGCAGAGGGACAGAATGCTTTGCCTTTCCATGGCAAACCCTCTTCCATCATTTGCTCTGGGCCTCAGGTGTGTTCATTTCTGTAGTCACCACATCTGGGACTTCACACCGGCCCTGGCCTTTGTACATCGTCCAAAGCGACAGGGACCCACCAAGGATTAATTTGACTGACTCCACAGGATTACATCCCACATGGATTTGGGCAAGTGTTTATTCGTGATAGAGCTAAATGTGATGCAACACGAGATAGGCACGAAATCTAATGAAACAACACATTTTCTGGATCAGCAATGACTGTTTCCCTGGAAAGGCTCCAAAGAGAAACAGCTGCATAAGCAGCTAAGGCAGACGGCTACCAGAAGCTGCAGCGGGAAGCTCTCTGCACCACAATGCTTTTCACTTCATCCCCTTTACTAGACATGAAAATGCTTCTGGCAAAAATAGGACTGCTCAGTAGGACATTCCTGACTTACTGACTTACAGTTCATCTCATATTTGTAGTCTCAGATTTTATCACACAAATTCATTGACAGCCACTGGATACAACAGTGCAGTCAAAAGTACCCAGAACCCACTGAATAGCCAATATAGTTTTTGACGTTTGAAACATTATAATTGAAGTCACTGAGAAATAAAATTATATCTGCCACTTCAGACAATGTCAAAAATGTCAAGAACTAAAGCTTTATTTAAAAAAAAAAAAATGAAAAAGAAAAAAGGTTAAGCTCACAATAGGCATGACGTGTTTTGTCAATCTAAGATGCGAGTCTAGTCTTGCTACAGCCCTGGTCTACCAAAGCACTTCAATATATGGTTGCTCCCCTAAAGTGAACAACTCTATTCAGGCACTCGCTGCTTCTTGAGGCGAAGACCCCCATACAAAGTGCTTGTCATCTCCTTTTCTACAAACCAGCCCAGCCACTGGCACCAACGAAGGATGTGTCGCTGTAAGATAGCTCGGTTACCAGACACACTAGAGCTATGCAAGTATAGTGTTCTTTTGACAGTAACATGCCCTGCATTGCATGAGATGCTTGTACTCATTGCCTGTTGCCTGACTTGTTGAACGCTGCCATACCTATACAACTGGTTTTACTAATAGGCAACAGAACATGACCCTGTCAAGAACAGTGATGATAACTGTAGCTAAATATGACAGTGATTTGGAAGGTGTCCATTAGGCTGCATACATACTTAGAAAAGGGACAGTGCTGACCTAAAACAAGAATTCTTTTCTTCATTTTTAGAAAGAGGCCAGGCACCGAAACGTATACCTCAAATAATCTGTTGTCAACAGATCTATACTACATGCAAATATTAAAAGGAAAAAAAAAAAGGAAAAAAATTTAATTCTTCCATCAAATGAAGTGGGGAAATAAGGTATAGGAGCTCATTAAACTTGCCCTACAAAAACTAAGTAATCTTTAAAAGCATATTTTCCTCTATTATACTATGTTTTATGAGCTCCTTATAAAATTAGTAAGGTTAAAAATGTTTCATTTGACAAAAATAACATTCAATTAAATGTATTTTAATGAGAGGTCCTAACTCTCCAAAGGGTTATATGAACACTACTTAAATGCATTACAGATAGTTCCAAAATCTACCTTAAAATATTATTAAGACTAGCTGGATCTTGCTGAACGGACATTTTTGGAGAGCGAACACCACATAAATACCACTGTTGGGGAAGTTCAAAGGCAGCTGGGAACAGTGAGGCTCACGCACCCCTAATTGCCAACCAACCGCAGCAACAAAACCCCGTCCCGGTGCAGGAAGCGCAACACGATGAGTCCACTTCTGCTTTCAATCCCACCAGTATTTTACCCTTTGTACCCCCAGCTGAGCACCTCAGAAATACACAGTTTCATCACCTCCTGCCAAAAGCACTTGTATCAGCAATTAGCAAAAATGGAGACATTGCTATTTTTCCTTCTTAGAAGACTGTAACATGGATTTGAGGCTACCTAATGTAGGCCGATTTTGGACAGAGCTCTTTCCCCAGCACTGCGCCCTGCAGTTGCTGCACTTGCAGCTGGACACGGCACAATCCAGGGATCAGAGGATCTATCTTTATTGCCCTCTTGTTTTATTGCGTCAAAATGCCAGAAGCGAAACATTAGTACATTTATTGCATTCATTTGGCTCATCTTTACTAGGATTTTTTTCTTTTTTGGAAGATAAGCTTCTGCATGGAAAAAACCACGTGCCTTCATTTTTCCTGGATGAATTTGGACACACTTGTCCATCCATCCTCTCTGTCTCTCAGAAATATGTACTAATATTAGATTTGCATATAAAAACCTTTCCATAGTTTGAAGTTAAAACAACGGTATGAAAGACATCTGAAACTTATAGTCTGCTATGCAACACATTAGAGAAATGCTGTTGCATTCAGTGTGCTAGAAGGTCAAGAGTTCCTTCACTGATGCACCAAAGCTGTCGGGACTTTGTTATTTGGAGCTTTTCTCAAGAGCTCTCTCAGGCGACATTGGTCATATTTAAATATGTTGACTTGATCTCAGAGCTTGTATAACAATTTACAAAAATAAACTTAAAAAAATTGCAATTGGTAGCCATAATACAGAAAAGTATCTCCAGAAACTTTCAGTTCCCCTGCACCAGTTACGGTTATCTGAAGAAAACCTGCACATCATCTGACAAGAAATGCTATACTATTTTTGATAAACAGATTATCCACCAGAAATCAGGCAAGTGCTTTAATCCAAAAATCTCCTCAAATAAAGCACAAAATAAACCCTCTAACTAACATCCTTTGGAATTAAGAGCATATTTGCTGTTTTCTTACCTGTCTTTCATTTAATCAAAACGGGGGGGAACCACACCCAAAACCCTGAAGAGGTTGGTTTCTTTTCTTTTTATTGGCCAGTTGCTTAAACAATCAAAATTAAAACAAGATAAACCTTGCAGAAAGAATGTTGCCTGACTATCCTGGTCATGAATATGGTTGGCAGCATTTAAGTACCTTGCCTTCTTTTTGTAGGCTTACGCCTGTCATACTGAGATAATGCTTTAAGGCTATCCCTAAAAACTTAGCAAAAAAACCCAAAATAAAACCATGAAACAGAGACCAAGCCACAAGCCCTGGGAGCCTTGCGAGTAGTGACACTCATGAGACTGCGATTGCAAGAAAATAATTAATCCTCTGCATGGTTTCAGGGACAGGGGCTGACCAGCCAGTAGAGGACTTGTCTACAGACCCAGAGGAAGGGATTTCTCATGCTTTATGGCATCCAAAGCATGCAGACAAGTTGGTCAACAACCATGGCTTTGCTACAGGAAGAAGTTGGTAATATGCTTAAAAAAAAAGCACTGTTGCTACACCCTGGTCTGTCTACAGAGATGAAATACTACACTGAACCTAAAATTTTTAACTGAACAACAACAATCACAACAATCTAATAAATCAACTAAGCTTCCGCTTAGAAGCTGGCTTTTTAAAGTAAGTGGTGAGTCAAGTTATTTCAAGGTCATTTGACAGACTATTTTAAAATATGTTCTAAAACACATTTTTTTATTAGGTGAATTATTAACTAACACCCAATGAAGACTTGGCTTTTAGAAGCCAGTACTGGGCAAATGAGCTTGTATAGAACTAGCCATTAGGTCTGAGGCAGAATTGAGATTTTTGAATTATTATTTATTTATTTTTAAAGAGCTGAATCATTTAATCCCATCATAAGCAGAATGACTGTACAGTAGTGTATGGCAACTATATCTGAGATAAAAATGCAATGCTGTACAAGGCGGCAGCAATTCTGGGCTCCTGGGGTCTATTTTCTTCCAGCTCATCATGCAATCTTCAAAGCCACTTCATTTTCCAGTGCTGGCATTCACAGCCTCTTAACGAGTAAAGCCAAATACACCTCCAAAGAGTGATAACCTGATTTTTTTTCCACTTGCATATCCTAGTTTACCATAGGTAGACAATGCTTTTACTTTTTACATTTTTATTTACAATTTGAAAACACCAGGAATTGACCAACCAGCACCTCTTAGCAATATGGCATCTGATATTGTCAACAAGCAAGATGGGCTTGAACAGTTCAAACAACTAGAATTAGAAAATGTATTTTTAGCATAACTTTTTAGGAAGGTTTCTGATAGCAGGGAAAGTTAACAGCACTCGTACAGAACCAACAAACCAGGCTGCTGGCAGCATATCGCACAGTGAAAATTAGATTTCAGCACCTCTAGTTCTTATTTCCAAAACCTTTTTGGCTGAAAACAAAGGGGGTACATAACAGCCCTCATTACTGAAAGAAAGAGTCTTGAAAAATAAAAGTAAATATAAAAAAGGTGAAAAAATATGAAAAGGAGCATGCTTCAAAGACAGAGGCAGAGAGTTGAAGACATAAAATTTGGCAGCAAATTGCACATCACAAGGTGTAATAGTCTCTTTTGCACCAACATCCGACCCAACAGAAGGAAGATAAACATACAGAGATCGGTGTTTATTTACAGGGCCACGTATTAATGACTCTGTTTTCACATTCCAGCCAGGGTGAAATTCAGAAGCACCTGCCTCAACAAC
Organism: Balaeniceps rex; assembly: GCA_013401315.1. Classification (NCBI taxonomy): domain Eukaryota; kingdom Metazoa; phylum Chordata; class Aves; order Pelecaniformes; family Balaenicipitidae; genus Balaeniceps; species Balaeniceps rex. Next base: position 156,968 of record VYZW01055548.1, read on the forward strand.
ACCGGCTGCGCTTGTTCTGCCACTATCAGGGCTGTATCTGGGCTGACAGGCAGTGAACTTCCTACCCCAGATGCCTACAGCCATGCAGGAGACACAGCAAGCCGGGCCGGCCTGCGCGCCCCGCCACCGGCCAGGCAGGCAGCGAGCAGACCCAGAGGCAGCCCCACTGGTCACATCAGGTGGGAAGGGCTTCCCACCACATGCAATTATTTCCTACCTCGTTAAAAAACAAACAAGAGAAAAAGGAGGAAAAAAAAAAACAAAACTGAGAGAAATGCCTCTGCCTTCCACTGAGCACTTGCTGATCAGCGCAACTTGTTATTAATGATCTGGGTGTGTAGCCCTTGGCGGGAAGCTCACTACCATCTCTTGCAATGTTTTCTAATCTGAGCTGCCGTTTACCCTGGGGCAGTTGTTTTATCTGAATTGTAAATCCAGTGAGGATGGCAGAGAGTACAGGCAGGATGGGGAGGTGGACACCAATCACAGAGAGGAGTATCTCCTGTTGCACAGGTCCTTTTAAAGTTGCTCTTGTAACTCATTCAAAGGGGCAGTGGAAGTAAGCAACACAAGACTAATTCAAAGTGTGGCATAATCACATGGTTCCTTCTAAGCTACTATCTTAGTCAAATGAACAAATCCAGAGAGTGATGCAAGACAAGCAAGGCAGTATCTCGTGGTTGGTTTCTTAAGCAGACACAGGCACCACCTTGGGAAACACAAGCTGTTCTTCAGGGCTGAAATAGGAGCAGCAAACGTCCAAGGCAAAATGCAAACTTTGAAAAACTAATCAGAATTTGATCTAGCAGTGTTAGCCGGACTATTAGAGAAAAGGTGAAATGAATAACAGTTCTGGTTGTGCTCCAAGTAACTATGTAGTGCTCCTCTTTGGGTCTTCCCTCACGTAGATTAGGTGAAGGTATTTAAGCCTCTCCTACAGGTCACGTTCTCTAAAGCTCTGACCATTCTTGCCGCTATGCTCTGGACTTGCTCTAGTTTATCCACCTCTTTCCTGTAACACATGTTTCAAACTGGGCAAAACATTTTAGCTGGGTTTTCACCTGCACCGACTAGATGGGAAGGAAATCACCCCAGCCCCCGACACATCGCAGGCCTCCTCGGACAGGGCCCAGGATCAGCTCCCCTTGGGTCAGCACTACAACCTATGGACTCAGGCTTGGTGTGTGGTCCGTTGTAAGCCCAGATCATTTTCTGCAGCATATTCCCAATTTTCTCTGGCGTTGCACTCCATTAGAAGGGTCATAATTTTCTAGTAGCTTTTAGAAATTTTATCCTCTTGATCTCAGACCATTTCTTCAACTTCTCAAGATTTTTTTTAAATTCTAATCCTGCGTTTCAATGCACTTGCAGCTCATTCCACTTTGGTTACATCTGCACCTCCTCAATCCAGCACCCAACTTTTTAATAAGTATGACAAGCACCAGTCTACAACAGGAATCACTGAAATTCAACTTAATGCATTTCCCCAGTCTGGCAGCAAACTATTGCTAGCACCACTGGAAGTACAGTTCTTTAGCTGCCCATGTGGCATAATTTAATGTAAACCACATTCACAAGTTTACTCGTTAGAGCAAGGGCTCCATAAAGGTCAAGTCAGAATTGCGACTTCTGCTTCCCTCAGACATGCTGGGCCAACTTCTTCGTAAGGGAGATACCTATGTGGGGCTGCAGCGTTCACAGTCAATGCAAGATGTCACCATTACCCACCTCGGCCCTCAAGCCTCTTCTCCCAGTGTATAGTATAACAGGCCCACAGCTCATACGTATTTCTAATTTAAAACTTCTGTAGATATGAAGTATAGCTCTTATGTTAGCTGAAATGATATAATGCTTGTCCTTCCCTCTGCCATCACCCAGGACCCAGAACGAAACCAAGGCCCATTTGGGTACCTGCCAGACTCTCACAGGTCAGGAAGATTTGAAGCAAGATGTGGCTAGCTGCCAGGACAACAGCTCTCAGTTGCGAAGGCTTTTTCACCATAGAAATATGTGGTTCTCCCCCCCACGCCAGGTTTGTTTCAAAATACAGCTTAAACTCACCGAAACATTCCCGACCTGAGGAAGAGGTTAAAAGACTGAAGAATTAGAAAACTATAATAAGGTCACATTATGGTACAAACTCAGATTATTTTTCAGTAAGCACTTTTCATCAGCTATATAGGTTGACACACAAATATCCCAGAGACCTGAAATGGCAAACAGGTGTCTACATTAGTTTGCAGAAACCTGGCTGTCTGCAGACACAAACGGATACGGTGCATAAACGTAGACGTTAGGGAATGTGGGAATTTTGAGAACTGACTGACACAAAATAGTCCACCTTTAAACACTGAAGCAGAGAGAGTAAGGCAAATTAACCCAATTCTCAAGGGCATTAAAGGGGAATTTTCTACTTCATCATGACAACAGATCCCCGTTAAACTTTTTTTTTTAATCACAACTCCATCACTGTTAAGGCTTTTTTAGAGAGAGAATACAAATAGAAATTCTGTTATTCACTTAAGACAATCAGCTTCTAGTAAAATATTTCACATTTTCACTTCTTATACAGCATCTCTTAGAACTGTGGTATTTTACATTCCACTGAAAGTGTATTAAAAGCAATCTGCACAAATGCCTAAAACAGAAAATAATGCAGAATTAGATTTGTCAGCAGAAAGAGAGCAACCACATCCCTGAAACCCCAGTTCTCAGGACAGACATGGGAACCTTGGGGAGGACCTGAACTGTAGGAGACAGGAAATTGCCTTATTGTCTGAAATCTGTTTTGTAGCAGCCAAGTGTTTAATCACTTCTTGGTAGCAAAAGTTATGTATTTCCTCACTTATCAATACACAAACATTACCAGAGGGAAGCTGGAAACGTAGCTAACAACAAACCCCTAACAACCACATCTGGCACCATCGGAGCCAGGAGAACGGCCTGACCGGAGCAAAGCATCGGCACGGCCGTGCGCTGGGGCCAGGCGAGAGCATCCCTGGCCCTGCACACACCACCCTGCCCAGTGGATGGACACAGCCCAGCTGCTTCACGCAGTCAAACCCAAAAGCACTACGAAGCCACAGTTACGGCAACACGCTCCGTCGTAACCTTTTGTTTCATTCAAACTTAATTAAGCCACTAGTGGTGACAATAGTAGTGTTTCGTGTGAAAGTAACTGGGTGTCACTCCCTGTGGGAATCTTTATAAAACATCTAGGAAATCAGGTCAGGGTGGGACAGTTCCTTCTGTCGATTAGTTGCAAAGCCATTAAGCAAGGGACAGAGAAACAGTACAATGCTGTTAAAGTACAGATGTAAAGCTACTGTTATCTTGCAAGCCAAAAAAACTAAAATTCCCCAATGCCTGGAAAAGTCTTATTTAGGTTGTCTGATTATGTTACTTTGGCCGGGCTTCACTGTGTTTCATGACTGATAAATCTGAAAAATCGTGTGTTTGTGGAAATGTCTGTAGGATAGTAAAAATAAAGTGATTTCATTACCAAATCACAGGCCAAACATTTGCTTTTGCTGATGTAATTTGGCCCAATCTCAGTTTAAAACACAGCTCAAAGAGTCAAATGCTTTGTTTTCTTTTCCAAGAGCCCTGTCTGCTGCGTGTCCTGTCATCACCCGAGCTTCCCCCCATACCCTCTCTAAAAATCCTTAGAGAAATGAATGCATAGACAATGTTCAACAACTGTGGTTTCACTGCATGTTCATAGGTGATTTGCTGCTTCTCCCCTCGTCTCAAACAAATCTTCCTTACCACTCACTCCCATTAGTCCCATATCTTCTACTACTTTGAAACAACTCTGTAGAAGTTACTTATTAAAACTCTTAAAATTAATGTTATAGTGGAACTCCAGTGCAAGGCTTTAGGTGTCCTGTCCTACAAGGCAAAAGCAAAGAAGCATAGATACCAAAATAAACAGCTTGTCTTTCAAGTGTACCAAACACACTTAGGTGCCACTTAAAAAGTCAGTAAAATACATGGCCCTTAATACCCCCACCACCTCAATAGGTTCTGGATTCTGCTGTGTGCTTGGATTTTTTTTAAAAAAAAAAAAAAAAAAGCAGCTGAATGTCTTTTTGTGAAAAGTCACAACCTTTCATTCACTAAACTTCCTATAAATATGGTACTCAACTTCTAGTTTCAAGCTTTATGACCTTCACAGGAATGCATTTTTATTACAATAAGAGAATTAGCAACGCTATCTAATACATCTAAGATAAGTTTTGTGTCTTCATTATAAACCTAGATTATCAGGTTTGGAAATCTCCCCATTTCAATTATTATTTTGAAGAGATTAGTATGTCCAGCAAAAAGGATGTGCCATCTGGATATTCACTCTTTATAGAATAAACAGGTTGAAGTTTTCATTATAATAAGGATATTTTTGAGTTGGAGCACAACTGGCATTCCTTTCTTTCATCTTACAATTCAATTACTCTCTTAAAAACACAAGTATTTGTCTCGAGGGACACAATCAATCATGACACTTGAACACAAACTCACTGGCTTCTGTACCAGTACGTACAGCACAGGAGAAACCTGCCTGAAAATCCAAGTTACCTCTGAAGGGTCAACAAATGCCAGCACTGCAGGAAGAAATTTAGCCACAATACCAGCAGGTTTATACATGCTGAATGATTTGCTTAATTAAGAGACAAGTATTTGTTTAGCAGTACAGAGGAAGGTGGAGAGAGGGGAGAGGAAGACATCTAGAAGCCAACCTGCCTCATTTACTGTGAGGGGCAAGACTGCAGATTAGGATGTTTGTAAACAACTGAGGACTGGTAGGAAGCAAATTTCTACCTAGTAACAAGGAGAAAGACCTGGTATCCACTCCTCATCCTGCTGATTACCCTACGGCTATGTAACATGGCAGCAGCTCTCCCTTTCTCAACTCTGTGGGAAGGAGAGCACCAGGCAAAGTAGGTTTTATTAACTCCCAAAGCATTCATTTGACAGTCTTTGGAAATCGAGACAGTATGGAAATGAGCGGAAGGGGTTTGGCAGATAAAGACCATCCAGTTTTATCGTTCGCGGGTACACCAGTGTGGTCAGTACAGGGAGACAAGGCTCAGAGCCAGTGCTGAGTCAGTCACAAAACCTCCATCCTCCATTCCCACTTCTGACCCAGGGCTCCTCTTCAGCTGGCTCACACCCTGGCCCCCAACTCCCCTCTGCTCCTGTCCCCCCCCACACACACACTCTCCGTAATGCTGCCTCAGCTAAAGCAGCAGCCCACCGGAGGAGCCCATGGAGCCCTCCCTACAGCAGAGACGCCAATGCCACCGAGCCCAGGTAGGACTGACAGCATACGACGCTACTGCGAAGAGCCACTGCGTTTTTACGCAAGCCCTGGAAACGTGGTCATAAATAATTTTAGAGTCATTCTCTTGCAATAAGTTTCCCAACAGGAGTTTTTGGAAGGGAACCTAATCTAGTACAAAACAAGCTTCGAAAGGCCAAGTCCAGGAACGAGGAAAACAAGAGAGGCCAACAGGGACTGAGTTCAAGATCATTTCATTTGTTTTTCAGGAATCTATGATATATATACACATATACCTCCAAATGCACATATGTATGTATTTATACACAGCACTCAAAACTTCTTAGCTCAATTTTATTTACTTGCTTTATGATAATGTTGTCCAGTTAGGCCTCGAAACCACTGCTCAGGCTGTTCATCTGCCCAGGAACCGTGCCCATGGTGGGGTCTACAATAGAGACAATGCTCAGGAGACCAAAGCCACGCACAGGAATTTGCCACCGTCCTCCCTGCAATGCGCAACACCATCATCTGAAACTGGGTATATCCAGAGAGAAATGCTAGAGCCTACCAAGGCAGCTGATAATTACACATTAGCACTTTAAACAAAGTTTCCTTAGTTCTCCTCAAGTGTAAGCATGTGTTTTGAAAAAACAGCACACATGTTTGAGGGGGAAGACACCCCACATTTGCATGCTTTACAGAATCAACACCTCCCTTCAGAGTAAGTCTGGGATGTTTTCATGTGCAGCGATCTCTGCTCTCCTCAAGCATGAATGTCATGGGAGAGCCAGAATTGCAGGTGCACAGCATGAGCCAGGTCCTGCCCTCTGACACATATACATACTTATCTCAAACATCACTGGGAGCCTCATTTATATGTGCATGCACATATCTATATCGTTTACACAGGTAAACTGCCAGTAAATCAAGTAAAGAATCTACCCCATACAGAGAGGTTCAAATAGATGTTTGGAGAACACTCATGTACGTCTTGAAAAGGCTACTGAATACACTCTGCAACTAGCTGGATGAATTCTTGTTCATCATCGTATTATGTTTTGCATGTTCAAAAATTTAGAGAGACATTCAAGCTGCTAGCATGGTGAACAACATATGTTAAACCTTTAATCTTCTTCAATTGTCTAGCTACGTTTCATTCCATGAAGAAACAAATAATCATTATAGATTCCAAGCATGCTACTCTGCATTGATTAGTAAAAGATGAAAATGAGAGAGTAACATGTTCTTTTTCTAGACGTATTTGCAAAAATCACAGTATGATTTCTAGAGTTTTGGCTATTTAGGACAGACTTCTGTTTCTCCCTGATACTGGTGAATTGTGCAAATGCCAGCTCCAGAAACAGCTATTCTGAACAGTACGCATTCCCATTTTACAAGTTTGTGATGGAAGGAAGTGTATGTTTGATACAGATTTAACATACATACAGATGGACTCCTACAGTTTCAAAAAAAGTTTGTTTCTGCCCCAATTTTGTGCATGTCTTTCTGCAGCACTTTGGGTTTGTTTTTCTTTCTTCTACAAAGAATTAAAGTGAAAATAAAGTCAACAGTAAGGCAACTCTGAAACAGCAGTGGGTTTGAACTCCTTGAAAATTGTTCAACTGGCTTTATTCATCCAGCTTAAAACCATATCATTGTAGAAACTCTGGAAGCCATATTTGGCAATGTTCTTCAAGAGCAGTTAAGACACAGGATTATTGTTATTTAGTTGGAGTGGAACATTTTGTATGTATAAAACTTGTTTATATTGTAATGAGTAACTTAAGTGTGGCTGAAGAGTTTATAAGCACAAAAATCATCAAGTAGAGCATTCAGCTCTTAAATACTGTGCAAAAAAATGCAGTTTTTGGGTAAGGCAGCAGGTTCTCGGTTTGTTTAAGAAAAAAAAAGAAGGGAAAAAAAAAAAGAAAAAAAGACCATCAGTAGTTTAGATCCTGACTGCATTTTATCTCCTTTATCTCCTGCAAAGATTGGGAAGATTGCAAGAAGCCAGACAGATTGCAAAGCCGTATCGGAGAAGAACTGTGAGCTGCAGACTCAGGTACAGAGCTCATGGCCACAGCCTCATATAAAGCCTTAAAGTCATTTTTTTTTTTAAATGATGCCTACTAGCAACCTTGGCTCTGTTTACAGAATTGCAATTGCAAAAATCCACTTAGCTCATTTTGTGATCCTGCTTTAACAAGTAAGATTTTTACTCTGGGCTGATCTACCTCAACCAAGTCCACAGAGGTGGGTGCTGGGCACCACTGTCAGGATTTAGCCTGCTAACTCCTGTTTGCCTGCTTCACTACTAAAAATGGTAGCTGGCATAACATGCAAGAAAGATAGAAACTTAAAATCACCAGTTGCACTGAAGGAAAATCGTGGTATGTACATTGCAGCCTAATCTCTCCACACTGGCATTTTGTTTGGACTACCAGCATTTCTGAGAATTCCTTATCTGTAAGTGGGGCTGTCAGAGTACACCACCGCAAAGATCAGGGAGCCCGCCGTCTTCTCGCAACGTGTCTCCTCTCATTCACGTTGCATAGATAGGCTTTCACAGCAGACTGTGATTCACGTGTGAGGAATGTTTGGTAGATATCCCCACAGAGCCTGCAGACCGCGGTTACTGCTTTCATTTGCAGCAATCTGAAGATTCATGTTTCTCTTGTTAAATCAGTGACAACACAGTGAAGTGCAGGTCTGGGCATGGTCCACGTTCATAATGAACTTCTACAAGTATTTCACAGAATATCTATACACACACTGTTCATATACAGACTTTCTGTACTCCTTTGCAACTTGATCATATGTGCATCATAGATATGTCCATTAGTTTCTGCAAATACTTACACCATGCCACTAAAAATGAATCTTTACTCTCAAAGAGGAGTAATACCATACTTTCAACACTGCAGAAGGTGTTGATTAGCCTCCTGCTTGGCAACCTTGTAAAGCATTACACAGGCTGTATTTTATGTACCAACCGATTTCCCTGAGTCTTCTCACCATATATAAAAATTAATCACTTTGCCTAAGGACTTTGCAGAACCAGGCCTTGGCTTTGTAATGTCACACTTGAGAAAGAACGACTTCATTTATAGATTTCACATGGCTCTTCAAACTGCTTTTTTGTGTTGCAAATACTTCCTCAAACTAACCATGGAGATTTGGACCCGGGGCTGTATGTGTAGGTGAGGTATATGTGGAATCATCAGACGCTTTCTCATTCCTTCCCTTTCCTGTCTGTTTTCATCACAAATATGCTCAATGACATATGTTCAAGGCCTTTTCAAAAGAACAAAAGTGAGGAAGGAAGAACAGGCCAAAAAGGGAAAGGAAGGGAAAAAGGAAAGGAGAGAGGGGCGTTCAGGAAAGCAATGCAAATATCTGTAATGGCACTCTTCATTTTCTAAAGAAAACTGTAGTAAGGACATTTATTACCTTAGAAAAAGTTAATAATAATTGGGAGCGTATTAAAAATGAATAAATAAAAACAGAGGCCTCTATATGTACTGAAGGTAACATGGTGTCCTTCTCCGTGGCGCTTTTGAGAAGTTTCAATGCAACAATGCAAACAAGAAGAGAGAGACCTTCAACACTGCCTGTCTACTAAGTCCATAAAATAACACTTCAGTGATAGTTTTTAATTAAAAAGTCATCCACATTTTAGTGTCTAGTTACTCCCCAGCATGCCCTTCCTCTCTGTTCTACTACTATACAGTCAAGTAGCTTCTTAAAAATTACCCTCCTTGGGGCAACTTTTAGCTATCACTTGCAGTAAAGAAGTGAATTGCTCTCAGACAAAGCTATTACAAATATTCTGTGATAGCTAGATCAAACAAGTGGCATCAACTAGAGTATTTTTACAGTTTTTTCAACAAGATTTATACCAACGTTCAGTGGTTCTCTGTATCAAAATACGATATTGTATGCTCCGCTGAAGAGAAGATAATTTCCTGTCCTTTCCACAAACAAGCAGACCATCGCCTTCTGTAACTACCACACAGCAATTATCCACATTCTGCTTGCGAAAAAGCAGTTATAGGAAAGTATTTAAATCCCTAAGTAGCGCAGGATTTTCTTTTGCTGCTGTTTAGCGACTAGAGCCAATGCTGGGTGACAAAGACAGATCCTCAGGCCTCTTTCCAGAGAACAGTTTAGGAACTGCTGTTGAAACACATCTGGCCAGCCCTGGTCTCTTAGAGCACACACCAAGCAGCAGAGGAGCCTGCTGAATACACTATGATTTGCACCTTGCAAAACCCTGTTTAATAAATCAAGTAGTTCTTGTGAACCTTGAATGAATGAAGCCTACGGCCTCATGAGTTTACATTTTATGCCTGATTGTCAGTGAAGTCTAAAGAGGGCAGAAAACTTCTGCCACGATTGAGGCAGATTGTAAAGCAGGGTGCTTTTAGGACCACTCTTACATGCTGTGTGCTTCCACAAAACTTGCAGAAAAAAAATACCTGTGTGTGATGGTATAAACCTTGCTTCTGCAGAAAAACAACTTTAAAAGATTCTAAGCTATGAAATCCAAAACTGAATTTCTCCACTTACCTTAGTGTTCATACAAGATTTTCCACGTTTATACTCTTTGTGACTTGCTCTTTTATCCAGCTTGTTCCACAAAGCTTTGGCCTTCCACGTGGTCACTCTTGACTTCAGTTTAGTGTAAAAGTTTCTATTGTCCAAAGGATCTAATTCAAGTTGGCGAGTGAGAATATTAAAGGCCTGAATGGTACCTTTACATGTTGATGCTTGTACAAAGTTCTCAAATATCTGGCCAGCTTGACTGTATTTTTCATCATCGTTTTCCCCCATGTTCTGAGAGACGCGTTTGAAAAGGATTAAGCTGGAGCTCTTGTGCTGGGGTACAGGTGACCAACACTACCAAGTACTTCCAAGCATGTTATTCCTAGAAAACACAAACACAGGTCATGTTAAAGCAGGTTCTCCCTAACAAAATTAAACCCACAAACTGTATATCCAATAGAAACATAAAAACACAGAATATGGTGACTGGATAACCAGGTACAAAAAGTTAGTAGTAGCATCCAAAATAAGTGTTACAAGTAAACATAGCATACTCATGCTGTCATGACATGTACTTCACAAAGACTGTTATAAAAACCCTACAAACTCAAGCCTACCGCTTCAAAAACAACCAGCTTCACTGGGAGCCTGAGGATTTCTTTAATTTTTGTTCAGTAATAAGTGCTAGATAACAGATGAAGAAAACCCAAATGTCCAGATGCTTTCCCAAGCAGAATTCATGTCACAGCAAGTACATCTCTGGTAATGTTTTGGTCTTAAGAATTCTTAGAAACCTACAGCCAAAAGTCAACACTATTTGAGGGAATTTTCTCCCATTGCACAAGGTAGGGCCAAGAGTGCAGCTTAGCCAAAGCAATTTAGAATTGGCACAATCACTTGCCACAAGCAAATGCACAAAACAGGCTAAGAAGAAACATTATCACAAGTTACACCAGAACTGAAGAAACAGAAAACAACCACAGAGAGCTCCCCTTTTTCTAACTCTCTTGACAAAATGAGAAAGGGTTCGGTGCTTTAGTTGCATGGAAAGGAATTTTATCTCCACGTCTCCACATGTTAAATGCTAAAGTTATGCATTTGGAGTCTTACCTTGTCATGTGCCGATGATATAAAGTAATGATGTTTGGCCCACTAAGCCCCATTGGCTTTTCCTAGTAACATGATCAGTGTCAAACTGTGCCTGATAGTCCGGATAAATACCCTTACCTTCGTATGAGCAATACTATTCTAAATTAACATACGTTTGCAAGAACTAAAATACTTTCATTGCGACACTCCCTTATGCTTCTTTAACCTTGCTCTCAATCTCTGATGGGGAGCATCTTAGAGTCAGCCAAGGTCCATAGAAAATATCCAAGTGGCTTTCACATTTTCCAAGAAAATTGTTACAGGTTATGCATAAACTTGTCCTCAGAAGAGCGTCTACCTGGACTTAAGTCCAGAGATTTAAGTCATGTATTCTTTTTCTTGCTATTAAAGAATTATCTACCAGTCCAAGAAATCAAAAACTAAATCAATGCTTGCCTAACCTCCCACATAATTAGTTATTTTGCTTGGAACATTATCTGTTGGCTGATAGTTTTAAAATAAATTGTTAGAAAGGCCTTTGAAGTTACACTTTTTAATTTAACACTGTTCACAAACTATTCATTCTCTGCTTGCACTTCCTTCAAAGAAGAAAAGAGAAAACATAACCAGTGTATTTAAGTAAAGAAGAGACCTACCATATCTATCTTACAATCCTCTAATACAGAAAAATATTATGCAACTTATTAAAGAGATCCCGTGGGGAGATATAAGGAAGCATTTGGAATACTCACATTCCCTGGCTGCGCTCAAAATAAATAACCTTTGTGTGCACATCATCAGTCTGTTGTTGGTTTGTGGGTAAAACAAATTGGCAATGTTGAGAGTTTGTACATTTTCTTTGACCAAATGTCATGATTAAGTATTTGGTGCCAAGAATAAGTCAGGAAATTTTTGTTTTCCCCTCTGAATACTTCATTTATAGTATGCTCCATGGCCTTTTCTGAAGAGCTTTGTGGCTTTATGAGGTAAAAGCACAAACATTTTAATATGTCCTGGCTTCCAGAAGGTCTAATTTTTTAAGAAACTAAGTGCCGTGAACTCCCATTGACTCGAAAGGCGTTGAGGACATCCAGCACCTTTCCAGGTTCAAGTCCTCAATGATTAATGAGCAAACCCCTCCAACAATTGCATGCTGGCAGGAAGGAGCCCAGCCACCTTGACTGCCCCAGTGCAGGTGCCAGGGGGGCCCAGCATGACCCTCACCAGCCCCGGCTTTGGGAACGCAGAGCTACACAGCGGGTTTTGGGTCAGTCCAAAACGAGCCAATAGACCCAGAAGTTCCTAGGGGAAGGGGAAAGGTAGGGGACGGCCATGTGGAAAGGCTGATGTATTATCTAGCCTTAAGCTTTACACATGAGTGCAATTACAATGGGAAGGCAACACAGGGCAACTGAAGATAGCAACTGCAGAGTGTGAGATGCTACAATGCGGCTTAAACAGCTTAATATACAGGCATCCCAGGATTCGAGACCCATTGAAAAAAAGAATTAAAATCAAGGATAAACACTTACATTACTCGACTTCCATACCTGCCTGAGGTTATTTTTTGTAATAGAAAAGCCAAAATATTTTTCTTTTCTCCCAAAATAATTATGAATAGCTTCTTGGTGAGTGGGGAACTGTCAGTGAAATGTTCCACTTTGGACATTTCAGCTAAAGGAGTGGCAGTCAGATTAGGTTTCCTTAATCACTATAAACTCACATCATTATTGCCTCAGTGCTACCAAAGACTTTGACAACCTAATGGCTACAAAACGATACTTCGTCTCCATTGTTTTCCTTAGCTCACCACAAGACTGTTATCATGTTCATATAACACAAATATCTTTAGAAGTTAACTCTGCCATAATTGATAAGTGAGTCTGATCACAAGCTCTTTAATACCTTTTCTGCTCACACAGAGATTTTCATAGCCTCAGCTGTTTCCATCCAGCAAGGAAGGGAGGAAGATAAAAAGCTCAAAGAGTAGAGCTGTATCTGAACCAACCAAGGAAGAAAAGCAGCATGTGCAAGGGCTGATAACGATGAGAAGACAGAAGAGACAGTCGGCAGGAGCCACTGCAGGCAAAGGGAAGGAGAGGAAAACATTTTTAGCGTGATACAAACCAGTGGAAGTAGGTGTTGCACACAAATGGACACACACACAAACACGCAGCAGGCCTGGGTTTCCTCTACCTTTCCACTGGGGAAGAGAGCAGCTGGGAAGGACAGCCAGGACACCTTCCCCAGCCTTAAAACTGCCCTCCTCCAACACCACAAAGCCAGGACTGAGGCCATTCTTTTTGGGCACAAAATTTTCTCCTCATGAACTTCCAAAACACTCCCATCTTGTCCACACTGAAAAGCTGTGGAGTGGTATCTCAGCAGAGACATTTGCTCACCAGCAAAGCATTTCTCCTCACTGTGTCAGAGGTCATGTTCTCCAAAAAAGCCACATTTTGTGGTCAGAAAGGCAGGACGAGACAGGAGACTCTGGTTACTGGGGTTTCTGGCATGCTGGAAACACTACTTTTTTCTCTTTTTTTTGGCACGAACATTGTGTTGACAGATGACAGAGAGGAAGATGATGCTCTAAGTATATGCAGCTCATGGAAAAGTACGCATTTTTTTCTGAGGAGTCACCAATATTCCACTGCAGTACTGTACATAACTCATTAGAAACAATGCAATATGGACAAGAAGTTGAATGGAGTAATTCTTAACTATAATTAAAGTTTCCTGTTCTGTAACTGTCTCAAAGACTCAAGAGGCAATGCATAAACTGCTTACCTGTAGTGGAAAAAAAAAAAGTGTTTGGGGAAATGCTTGAGTTCTTGGAGTATTATCATTTACCCTTTTTCTTCCTTCATCATACAGATCACTCTAGGGATGAAATACAGATCTGAAAGTCTCATCAAGGTGAGCGTTGATGCTGAAACTGCAAACTATGCTTTTCAAAGTGACCACTGAACCTCCTCTGGAAACACAATCCAAAAATACAATGAAGTTTATTTGAAACTTTCCTGAAGTGCAACAGAGCCCAATAAAAATTTGGGCCACAGAAAGAAACAGAATTAGAGAGTAGGAAATAGCCTGGACAAACAGTTCTTTTAAGTCAGAACTGAAGCATCCATGGGTTAGATTCACAGCTAACAAGAACTGTCATTTTAGGTCCCACGCATGATGTATTAAGCACACACAAGAATTTGGCCTTCCACGCAGCTTCCCGTGGTATTACAGAAGTCTCTGGAGGGCTCCCAGACACAAAGTGCAGACACTGGGAAGAAGAAGGGTTGCATTTTGATGATCCCTTCTACTGTAATAAGTTAGCCCAACCTCCCTTCTGCCTCCAGTTGGGGGCAAACAGGAATGTCAGATGAAAAGATCTGAGAAGTACTATTCATGCCTGGTGGCTACCCAAGGAGAAAGTGAAGATCTTATTACAACTTACAGGAAAGCAATGGAAAAGGGACAGAGAGAAAGTAGAAATTAAAGCAATGGTGCATGTACAGATGTATACATATGAAAGCAAATGCCTCCAGTCTTGGCTGATATTTCCCATCAGTGAAACAAGCTCTGTTACTGCAGGTGATTTTGAGAGTAGTGAAAAAATGCCTCCACTGTCAGGGGAATTCCACTAATTATCACTAGTTAAATGGATGTATGGAGCTGGTTCCAGTCTGCCCATGAAGCCTTTCAGCATAATAGAGCAAGCAAAAAAGTTGACATATAGGAGTCATTAAACGAAAATAACTTAATTTTTTGACAGCAGTACCATGTGAACTGCTTGTCAGCAGTGTTTTGAAGTAGTACACTCAAAAATTAAAAACCTTTTTTGGCTTAGTTGTCCCACTGGAGCGAGAACAACCCTAACTTTAATTCAAACTTGCAGCACTTAAGTCCTTCCTTAGTCCCTTAATGCTCTGTTTCTAATATTTGAGAACATGTTCCTCGGGGAAATTGGAAAAGATTTAAATTCCTTGCCATGGTTTCAATACCACTAATCCCGATTCCATTTTCAATACAGCCCTAATTCTGCCATGTTTACCGAGAATAAATTCTTTTATTAAGACTTCAGTTTGGCATGCAGGATACATTACATTTATTGTTTGCTTAAGGTTAGAAACATCAACAGAAACGAAAGATTGGATTCTGCAGCATCTGTAGTAATCATTTACTTTGGCCCTTCCTCACCATCAGTAAAAACTACAGTATTTCTGCTGTCTCTTCCCTGACATAACTGTCTAAAATCTCAATACCATTACAATAAGTGAAGTTTGCAAGTGAGACTGGCTGTGTCACAGGAACTTCTAGGTTTTTCAACTTAGCTTGTACCCACATTAGGCACTTTGTTTTCATGGTGACCATTTTAAATATAAATATTTCTATCTGGAGGAAACATAGCTTTTTGGTGGTGTGGTTTCTTTGCATGTTTTCCTGGAACTGACATAAAAGGAAAAAACATTTTTAAATGTGATTCTGGTAACAACTGAAGCTCTCCCTTGCTTTGCTTATAAAACTAGTTAAAAAACACCAAAGTACATTTGCCTAAAATACTTGTTTTCTATTGATGACAAATAAAACACACATTTCTTAAGATGTACGATCCTAACAGAAACATCAATGAACAGAAATTGCTTCTGAACAAAGCCTCGCAAACAGTCTCTCTTTATAAACAGCCAGATCACTTTTCTGTATTTTTATAAAAAACTGACTTCCACAGAACTCCTGCAAAATAACTTTTCAGGCCAAGTATGGAATTCAAAACAGTTCCTACCGAGACACTCTGTGCCTATGAACTTACAAGGTTACCGTACATGCTATCAGCTTGTTTTGCCGAAGTTATATGAGACATTTCAAACATAAGCCTTCCAACAAGTGCTGCTGTGCCGAATTAACCTGCTACATCTGGAATCATCCCACAATAAAATATAGCTGGAAGCATGTGCACAAGTACACTAACACTTTGCAGTGAATATTTTAGATATGTTCACAGGGAGCATAAAATAAAATTACCTATCTGCAGGATTTTATCTGCCACACAGACTAAGTCACATTCCACGCATTTTAAAGGTGAAGGCTTTAAAAATAGTCCAGTTTGTTTCTGATTTCTTGTTTCTAGTCTGAGCTTTCCAGTTTTACTGTGGGAACACACTAAGACACTGACAAGTAAAATGAGATCAACCACATCAGCCAGCAGCTTGCATATGTCTCCATTCATGCAAAGCTGCGTTTGTACCCATGCAAAAGTGCTGGCATGGGTAAAGCATGGGATGCTGCCCAAGGGTCCACACGCGTAATCCCAGAGATGGAGGCTCAAACGTCTGCCCCTGCCACAGCCGCTGGTGGGCCCAAGCCATGCTGCACCAGCTTTGCCATACGGCCACTCTTGCAACCCAAATTTTGGATAACACAGAACAGAAAACCGGCGATCACAGGGTTCCCACCATTCTGCCACCTGCACAGGAAGTCCTGTCCTGTAAGCATCGCTAAAGCCCCCGGATGCTCATTTTGCAAAGCGCAGGCACAAGTATTTCAAATGAATGACAACGCATAGTTTTCTTGGCGTCTGTATGCAGCATATATTCATCAGAAATACTGATGCATTTCTGAAGAGTGAGTTTAAAATAAAGAAGTTTTCTTTTTTCTAAAGCAATGGTGTTGTACCTACACCACTGGAAATTGTAACTCTAATCTTGTAAGTCCAATGGTTTTGAGGGAAAATGTCTCTAGCCCAATTATTATTCTGTGCAGGTTACAGCATTTAAACATTATTATTTCTAACAAGGGTGCTAAAAGCTCTATTACAAGGTCACAAGCTTCCATATAGTTTAACTCTTCAAAGCTAACTGTAGATGATTAAGCCACAGTCATTAGGGGTTAATGTTATACATAAACAAGATATTAAAACCTGACTCTTGTTTAGACTGGTTACAAGAAAGAACATTTTTCAGCTCTGTTGTAGTAGATTAGAAGCACAATATAAACAACAGTAGAAAGTTTATGCTGATGTTTTCCTAGGTTGGGGTAACAAGAGCAAAGGAAAAAAAGTATACCATAAGGATAACATCAGCAAGAAAGTAAGTGTATCTCTTAAGAAAAGGCACCTGTTATTTAAGTGAGAAAGATGTTATGAAAATACTGTCAGTGAGAACAATTAAAAGGGCAAACTTTAAGCTCTTTGAAAAGCCTGCCTTTCTTTTCCTATAGTGACACTTATAATTTCAAGCTCACACAGTGGAACAGCCAAGATATAAAAGCTAATCACAGAACAGGAGGTAGGTTGGTAGGGTTTTGATCAGCACAGTATTTTCTACTTTCAATCGGATGTCAGGACATTGGGCCAGACAAATTCAATGAGCAAGTAATATCCTATTTACTGTTACCAAAATCACATCCAGCAGGGGGGCAGCAGGGCCAGGCGCATTGAGCAGGGGCAGACGACACGAGAGGAGGATGCGGACTCCTGCCTGGCTGCTGGTGGGAGCTTCGACATCCCACTCCCTCTCACAGCCCTGTGTCCTCCTCTGCTCCTCACCCCCAGGTCACAGGGAAAACTTAGATGGCACAACTGTGTCTGTGAGGAGCACGAAAAAAATGCATACCCACTAGCTGACAGAGCTATGTCAGCAAAATCTCTGGTATAGATGCAGCTATACCAACAAAATTGAGCCACATTTGGCAGCAGCGGTTACTCTAGCACAGCTTTCCCTTTGCATGCATGGGGACATAATTATGGAGGTAAATACACCATGAAAAAAGAACAAACACATGAACCAGGAAAAAGCAGACTCTCTTAGCCAGCAATCATGGAAATAATGTTGACTTGTGACACTTTGAGAGTAGGGATAATCCAGAAGGATGGGGCAGCAAGATAGGCTATGTGCTGACACAGCAACACGAGACTGCCAAGGCCTCTGGCAGTGCCCGAGGAGGTGCCACCATATTTCTAGGCAGCTGGTGGCCCCCAGCAGGGAGCGTGGGATGAAGGGGGCCACCAGTCTCAGCGCCTTCCTGCTCTCTCCAGCTGGAGCCACCCTATGCCCAGATCCAGCCCACCCCATTACTGTGGCCCTCCTTGACCCAGAGGGGCTATGGAGCAGAGAAGGGTGACCAGCACTGCTGCTACTCAAACTGAGAACTGCCCAAAGACAGCTGGAGACACCAGAAAGTGCCTTGCAGTGAGGGACCAGAGAACAGTAGGAACCAAAATAAGACTGTCTTTTGTTTCCCCTCAGGATTTCTGTGCAAAAGCAAATTAATGTTTGCTTGGGTTTTTTTAAGCAAAAATATGAAATGATAGCTGGGCTGAAGCAAATTGCCCAAGATATGTCTTGGGGGAAGAAAAAGAACAGCACCAGTGTTAGCTTTCACAGAATACAGGCCAAAAGCTCTCCGGAGCATGTTTCAGATTGTCTTTCCAAGTGTGGAACTCTGGTTCTATGTCTTCTCTCCAGTATGTTTCCCTCTCATTATTGGGGCTGTGGCAATTACCCAAGAGCTGAACAGGAGGAAGAAACAGTCAGCAAGACCCCGAGGGCTCCAGGCCATGGTAATTCATTTGGCAGAGCTGCCCTCATCTGTAGACATCAGACTTCCAGATCAGTAACCAGGATTAATCCACTGAAAACACAGACAGTATTGCACTGCCAATCATCAAAGAAATAAAACATTCTGGGCAATATTTTCATGTGTATACACACATGCTTTTAGGAATCAACACATTCCGTTGTTACAACTTTTTTAATGCAAGCTAGTACACAATACTTCCTGCAGCTTACTGGGGTATTAATGTTATCAGTCACACTGAAATCCATGGGAACCACAAGAAAGTCAAAGAAAGAGAAAAAGAATCAAGAAAACCCAAAAGCAGTTTTGACTTGTGAATGATAGGTTCGTTGGTTAGAGTAACGTCAATTCAACACTGAATACCAGCCGCTGAACGACAGCGGAGAACTGTGAAGCCGCACCCAGACAAGTCAGCCAGAGGGTGGTGGAAAACCAGAAAATTTAGGTTAAACACCAAACTCTGCTCCAGGGAACATTTACATGAGAAGACAAAAAAGAAAGCAAGCTACTGGGATTGCTTTATATCTGTTTTCTTTTTTTTGCCCTTGTAAACTGGACCCATAGTTACCAGAAGACACTAGAAAAGACATCGCTTCTGAAAGTAGAAACAGTATTTTTGGAAGAAAATGTGCAGGACAATTTCTGCCCTCTCTCAGCCTTGCCCAAAAAATGAAGAAAAACAAAGTATAAAAAAACCAAATAAAGATTCCAAGAGAGTTACAAAAACATCATCCATTTCTGCTGCAGAAAAATCCTCTCAGTCAAACAACAATATACATCTTGAAACATTATTTCTGGGAAATCTATCATGAAAAAAAAAAACAACAGTGGGAATAAATTGTTAGGAAGCAGCCTCTTAAAAAAAAAACTTCTGAGGGCAGAACATCATTAACCAGTAATAGGAGAGATGACAAATGCATCACTGTTCTCACAAGGCAAGCTGGGATACAGTCAGAATTAAATTCTGATTCATCTTCTCCAGCAAAGTTTACCAGAAAACGTGAAAACACCCAAAAAGCACTTCTAAATAGTAATTGTTCATCACGCAGTCTGGTTCCAAAAGCCTGAGGTTTAGATCCTCTATGTTAGTCCTGTCAACAATATTGAAGGTCAGAGGTGGATGCACCTTCACATATTAAAGTCTTTATGCAACCCTGGCCATTTGCTTCCAATCACCTACTAAGCAGAATGACGTACGCTTAAATACATAGAAGACGTTATCATCAGGCTCTTCATTAGTTATTCTTTCATCTTTCCACGTACCTGTACTTCACTGCATGTAAGTGGGCAGACACCATAGGAACACAGGCACTTCTAAAGTGCCAACGCAAAGAACAATGTCAATTTTTTCTAAAAAATTACTTTTCTCACTCTCATCTAGTTCTAACATTCGCTTTACTGTATAGAAGATCCAAAACTTCTTAATGAAAGAATGCATCTGTAGGAGGCTATGGCCAACATCAACACATACATATCTGAACGTCAACGTTAACGATGTTTTTAAAGAGCCGAGCATGTGCAAGTACAAAAACATTACAGGTATGTTAGACATATCCAGAAAGTTTTAAGACAGTGTTCTGTTTCATTCCCATATATTAACATGAGGTTACATGTATCAGCTACAGCTGTTTGGGGATCCTGAAATGATGCCACGTAGTGACTACATGTTGCTTATTTGAGAATAATGTTTGCAGTACCAGAGTAGATTAAAGGCATCACATTTCTTCCCCTTCCTACAGCTACAGGAAGACAGAGCAAAAGCTGCTTTGGTGCCCCAACTCTCAGTGTGTAATTTTCAGAGAGAAAGGATTAACTGGTTCTGGATTTGCAGAGCGCCTGGTACGCAAGGTCCTGATTAGAGCTGGCTTTGTTAGAGAAAACAACAATTTAGGAAGGAAAGTGGTTTACAGAAACAACTTGGGTCAATTCGGTTTTGCTTTAGCACAGCCCAGCCTCTGCCAGCCCGCTGGCCCGTGCCCCAGCGCTGCCAGCCCCCCAGGGCCGCACTAGGGAGGGTGAGGGGCGGCTGCACCCTCGGCCACCGTGGGCTGCCCACGGTCCCCTGCGTGGTCCCCAAGGCTGAGCCCGCACACCCTGACCCCCCCCCCGCCGAGCGCTGTGCTCCTCCTTTGCTGAGCCTGCTCTGCGAAGAGTGGGATCTGTGGAACAGAACTGAAAGAATACTGAAAGTTTTTACTCAACTTCTCATCAGAAGAAAACCCAAATTCTGTTCATCAAATGTGCTTACCTAAAGCAAACCAGCTGAAGACGTGAAGATGTATTTCGTTATTACAGTTCCTTCACATACAGTTCAAACAACTGTAATATCCCCCAGCTTATAGAGACCAAGAAGGAAAACAGAAGTGACCATCAGAAAAAGGATGGAGAGAAAAATTTCTGGATGTAAGCTATTCACACAGAAAATATTGTTAAGTTCTCCACTTTACTAACATGATTTTAAAAAAAGTTTCATTACTGAGGCCAAGACCTTGGACTGGACCAGCTTGGACTTCTCTCCAGTTTTACATTAGCACAGATTTCTCCCTCTCTTCTGCATACAGGTAAAAAGTATTGTTTTTCTTTCACTGAAATGTGCAAGCAGATCTTTATCTACACTCCAGTTATCAAGCTTTAGTTTACTAGGAATAAAGAGTTAGCTAATGCCCGAACACAGTGGATGCATTACTACTGTGATTAAGTACTAACACACAAAACAGCACAGGCTTTGTTGCAGCATCTTTCAAAAGTAAGACGTCCTTGGAGCTCACTAAACAGGGCTCTGAGTGTTCATAAACCCATGACAACAGCTCAGAACTAGCCTTTACTTGCGTTGTACTTTCCTAGCCATTTAATTACAGACTGCAGCGATCTGCATTTGGCATTTTGCTCTGCCATTGCCATACTGAGCCTGACTTTTGGCCTAGGCATCAGCACGGAGGTGGCTGGTGATGGACAGGCGCAGACAGAAGAGGACAGGTCCGTGTTTGGACCAGACCAAATTCTGCCATTGCCTCCATCACAGCACAGTGATAGATGCTGGTTAGGGATGAGCAGCTGAAGGACCCCCACGCAACACCACTCTCTACTCTGCTGCAAAGAAAACCCAAATTGGCAGAAACACCCCTAAAGATCATGTAGTACCTTTCAGCTTTGTAAAGCATTGGGGTGGGGGGACAGAAAAGAAAAAAGAACTTTAGAGGTACTGTTGGACACTTTTTGCTCCTCAGTTTTTCTTTCCAGCTGGGACTTGTACTTTTTTTTTTTTTTTTTTTTTACAAGATACATGAATATTTTTATTTTTTTCTCCCCCTCAAACAGTTGCTTGGAACTGCTGCTTGGATTACCAAAGAGAATGAGCAAGCAGTAAACTGCATAAAGAAAGAAAAGCAATGATATTTTCTGAAGTAAAAGCTGAACTACGTACGACGCAGTATTTCCTCTTTCAGTTTTGAACTGAAGTTACAAACAGGTTTCTCAGTACATGCTGCACCCACAGGCATGTGATCACAATTGAGTTTCAGGTATTGTGCAGTTATTGCATGGAGAGAAGAAAAAAAAACAAATCAAAAAAAAAAGGCATACACCAGAAGTTTTGGACAGTTGGCACACCAAGTCCAAATGGATACAATTTGCATAGCATGAGCTCACCCCCCTCAAAAAAAAAAAAAAAAAAGTGAGTCAACATACAAACTAAACCTCAAATGAAATAATCTGGAGAGGAAGAAGTATGGAAGAAGTTTAAAGGGAACTTGTACCAGCTCTGGAAGCAAAGTCACAGTACAGCCAGATACTACTTAAAAGAAAACTCTCAAACCAATAGCCAGAGGAAAAAAAAGGAAAAAAAAAAAACAAAAAGCACAGCAGCATGAAAAACACTTGTATGCCGGTCAAGAGATTTCTATAATGCATTTCTAGATCAGAAATCCTTATGAAAGGGAGCCGGGAAATGACTGCAACAGTCACAGAATCAGTCTATTTCTTTAAGGTACAACACGGGAGTTTTTACCCCCACCCTCATTCCTGCCAAGCACAGATCACTATGAAATACATTAAGTTCAAATACTTCAGAACCTCCCCTGTGTGTAGCACAGATTATCATAGCAAAGTCTTTGAACATCAGTGTCTCTTTGGCGGTGCTTCTGGTACCTGGTGCAGCTAGGCAGGATGAGAGGCTGTCAGACCTCATGTTTCTGTCAAAGCTAGACTGAGCTTGACTTCTTCATTGATGCTATCAACTTCAGGGAATTCCTTTCAAACGAGGTCCATCAGACATACCGCTCTCTGCATCTAGGGAAAACGGGCTCCTTTCTAGCCAGATTAACCTGCTACCTTAAACTGCCAGATTTAAAACCATACACATGCACATCCAAGGATATATTACAGTGATTTGGCTTGCGAGTGCATACCCCAGAGCTCCTGCTGCCACTACTGATGTGGAGCCTTTAATGAAAAACTTTTTTTGTTTTATTTCATATGATGGTTTATCTGTGCTCCATGATCAAAAGTCCTCCTCACCACACCACATATAGCTGGGGCTCTTCCACCTCTGCCCATTGCTGACCACCGGTCCTGCCAGTGGACGTGACCAGTGCTCTGCCTCTGGGGGAGCAACACAAGCATACTGAGAAAAATTCAAAAGCCTTAGCAGCAAAGTGTTTTGCTTACCAGATGCCCTAATGCAGCAATACAATGACACCCAGAACAGTTTATTCCTAGCTTTCTATGATTGACATGATAGGATCCTTCAATTATTAGCTTTTTTTTCTTTTCACTGAAACAAAAGGTGCCATCTGTTTGCATAAGAGGAGGAGACTAAAAAAATTGTAGAGAGTTGTAAGTTGCAGATGTCGAGTTACACGAGTGGCTGCTACAGTCTCCCCTGTTGTTGCCCATAGGACGTACACATGAAACACTACTTTGACTATATAAATTGGGTCTAAGAGAGATTACTAGAAAAAAGTGCAGAAGACACCACTTCATTGGATTCCTAATATCCAATGTATCAACTAATTACCAATCAACTTTTACAGAGCATATTTCTCCAAGGCATGTTGGCAGGCAGTGTACAGCAACACATGAACAGCTCGCCTCGGTATTTTCAGGTCAGACTATATCCTAAACAGGTCAGTGCAACATCAGGCAGAAAGCACCCTTCCTTTCTAAAAACAGCAGCTGACAGCTTTGCGCAGGCCCCTCACAGCCCATCTTCTTGCAGTTGGGGCAGCTGCACTTACTTGATTACTCCTTCTACCTCATGGCAGACCTTTACTGGCAGGGCCACTCCAGAGCAACCATGTCTCATAGTGCTCTGGCAAAGGTCTATTAATCATCAGCAGGTTAAAAGGTCGGATTAGCAAATCTGCTTAAGGCATATGCCTGACAGGCAGGGGCAAGGATCTCAACCAAGGACATTCAGCACAGCCACTGCTAACGTGACTCCACTTCTCTGGATCTACAAAATGCCCGAGCCAGCAGAGGATGTGCACTGTGCTCGCAGGCACTACCTTCACAGAGCAAAGGGTCCGTCCAGGCTCTGACAGACTGCTGTAACCTTATAGGCACAGATCCTTCATGTGTTAAGAACTGCAATAAATCCAACATGCTTATATTTCCCAGGCAGCAAACCCAGATTATTAGCAACAGTTACCAACACAATTACCACAGGAGTTCCCAAATGGGTTTCCCTACATTCTTGCCTACATCCTATTTGTCTGATCCCTATGAGGTTGCACACCAGCACATCTCACAGCTTAAAGCTGAAAGTTTTACTGCTGGAATTTTAATCAAAAGCGACTGGAACATAATCTAGAATATAGGCTTAGAGAAGAAAAAAAAAAAAAAAAAAAGGTAAAGGCAAAAAAAACTGAGTGAGCAACTAAAATACAATTTTGGTGGAAGAAAAAAGAACCTTTGGCCCAAGTCTCACTGCCACTTTGACACTTTCTTACAGAAGTTCACTACAGTTCAGTAAGTGACACTGACCAAAACCTTCAAGTCACAGTATCTTGAGTGAAATTTTTAAACATGCTATACCAGCAAAAAGTTCAGCTGTTTCCACCTCCCCTTAGCATTGGCAAGGTTATCATTAGACTGTGTCACTGCTGTAAAACAAATCCAGTCATCTGCAATTGCACCATGGCTCTGCTGAAAACAGGGGAGGGACTGCATCTGCTGGGGTGTGCCAAGCGAAACTCATCAGCATCATAGCACATGACTAAGCATGTATTCGGGTATGCCAATACTCAAGCACCGCTTTAAAAATAAAGGTAACTTCTTCTTATCTCCCCCCTCCCACCAATCTGTAACTATGGGAAAAGACAGAACATTGCAAATGAAGTTTAAGAAGCCTTAACAAGAAAAAAAAACAACGCACCACAAGATATGAAACAACTATTCACACAGGTTAATGGCTGTTAATATTCTATTTAAGATTAAAACATATCAGGTAAGAAATATTAGAAATTAGCATCCTATTTCTAAAAATAGAAAGGTGACTACAGATACACTTGACAGACAATATTCATGTGAATACAGGCCTGTAAGGTAAATAAATAATTAATGTAAATGTTGCCTTTTTTGCTTAATTCTAATTGCAAGTGGTAATACTCACATTGTCAATACTAGTTTCTAATGACTGGGTCCAGAACAATCCATTAGTTTTCATTTTAAATTCCCTGGAACCGGTGGAAGAGAGAAAAGCGCTCTCTCTTCTGGATATCTTCCCCCAAGAAAGCAGAATAATCATTAAAATCATAATAGAATCATCAGCCAAAGGAAGAAAACAGTTTGGCTTCACTTCCTCCTCCAAAATTAAAAAAGCCATTCATTTCAGGCCTGCGTCTGGCATAATATCCCAGCAAAACATTAGACAACAGACAAAACCCATAAGGAAAGTAGAAAATTCAGATTCAAAACATGAGCTGCTTCTTAGTATGACAAGGGTATATTTTTCTCATTAGAGAAACAGTCATTAAAAATAAATGCAATGAAGGCTTCCATGAACTCATCAGAAGCACTGATCACAACCTTACAAAGTCTGTTGATACCTATTAGGAAATCCAGACAAAGTAATGAAGTATGTTTGCCTTCTACTTTGTAGAAGTACCAATAATTCTCTCTCTCACACACATTTTCAATAAACTTGGCACGTGGGTTAGCATATTGGCTACACAACAGCCGATTAGGCAGGCAGACAAGGAAAGCCTTGCCATTCTTTGCTTGTCTGTATGTTACTTCAGCAGAGCAAATAAAATTGAAAACTAGTGGTTCACAGTCTCTTTGTACACTAGAACTATTAGAGAGAAAAACCTGTGAAATATCCAGGTCGGTATTTATATTTAAATCCTGTATGCAAATGCAGACCTGCTACACTATATATGCCATTCCTTTATTTATCTTAGAAATCAGTGAACTAAAAGTGACAAATAATTATACAGCTATTTTCCAGAAGCCAGTGTTTGTAGTTATATTAGCTTGAGGTTTCAAACGAGCCAGATCACCTTAGGAACATGCATCCTATTAAGTTCTGGGTCAGTTATGTCCTGTTGAATATTTTATTTGTCAAAGAACCCACAAAGCTTTACCTCAAAGGGCAAAAGGGTTTCATATTGACATTGCTTTGTAGAACTACCTGCTTTACCTGACCATATGAAGGATAAATACAAATGCTCCGTTAGAAAAAGCTGAGGCAAGAAACTCTGTCAAATACAGTGTTAGGTCATTTGTGTATTTTATGGAATGTCAGGTTGAACCTTGGACTTACTTTGTAAGGGGAAAGTGTCATGAACAACACACAAAAAGGTCTCACCTTGCTCTGAAATAGCTGCATAATTCCTTTTGTTCTGTATTAATGCATGGTAAGCATCAAATAAATGGGAGACAAACATTTTGACCCCGTAACTGAGCTTGAAGGTGCTTCTACACACAGGTTACTAATAACATCAATCCATTCATTAAGTTGGGTATTAGCTAAAGAAGTAGCTATACACAGGTTCAGTGGTATATATTTAAATGCATGCATAAAGAAGGCATTAAGATATTATCAAGCTTCTGCATCTGTCATGAAAACGCATTAGAAATATTGCTGGAGCCCGCTACGTGCATGCATTCGGGAAACAATCACAACTCCTTCCTCAGTAAAAAGAGAAAATGGAGAGAAAGAAAATAACCCTACCCTTTGCATTTTTGCATAGGCAAGTGTAAGACAAAGACCTTGTGGATCTCCTTTCCCACATAAATACACAGTGGAAAATTCCCCATTGTGGAGTTTCATTCCCAGATCAGAAGGAAACCCAGACAGAAACCTTCTCTCGAGCGAGGGGCCAGCACCCACCTCTGCCACCCACGCCCAGGCCTCTGCCACGCTCCTGGTGCACAGCACAGCTCCTCCTTCCTGTGCCAGCACCCATCCCTCCGCATCTCCCAGAGCCACCTCCCTCTCAGGGCTGCCCTCAGCCCCAGGATACCTTAACTCCGCGTTGAGGCACACAGTGTGCATCACCTCCAGGGGAGAAGTGGTGCTCCTGAAGGAATAACGCCATTCCCCTCTGTATGCTATTCTATATTTATCTTGAAAATCGATCTGTGGAGTATTCATTACAATTACTCCGCAGAGGATACTAAAGGCAGTTTTTTCCCCACAACATGCGCAAATCAAGTCGGCCTAGTGCACATTAACCTATTTTCCTGCCCACTTATCTAAGCATCAAAGTTACAAATAAGATGGGGTTGACCTGTAGCGCTGGTTGTGTCTTAATGTACCGTACAGGGTAGCTCTGCAGTATGTGCTGGGGAGTATTACATTACTCATCACCCCTCTGCCGTAGTTTCAGCTCAGATACCTACTCCCAAATATATACCAGGTACCCAGGACAAGACCCAGTGCTTCACTAAATATTTGGCACATTGTCTCAAATTACCTTTGACACACAGGGTTATTTATACATTATGGCACATTGCATGCCTCTGCGACAAGATAGCATCACACAATACAGTATGTCAGGAACGCAGGCAACAGATTTAAACCAATCCCTGCTTCAAGACACTTTTACTAGGAAGCAGGTCACAAACTGAGTAATATCCGTTTTATGCACTGAAAAATGTATGCTATTCATTTCCAGGAAATAAAGTCAACCACCCAAATCCTTCTCCCCTCTCACATACACCCCCCGATCAGAAGAACAGAAAGATGGCTTCTTTTGTCTTAACAGGTTCGCTGTTGGGACGTATTTAGTTCTTTATGCAAGCCTTATTCTTCCTAATGCATTTGCTAGGACACCTAATGTTGACTTGGTGCAAGGGCAGCGTTTCAGAGAGTATTTACAGCAAGAGGTATTTGGTTACATCCACTGAATTCAGTTTTGAATATGCACCAATAATTCATACTTACAGAGCTTGTTTCCAAACCTTAAACATGTGCACATTTCTGATATTCATTCAGCCACATTAATGTTCTGAACACAAATACTGTACAGAGGAGTGTCAGCTGTTACTTTTAAAAATCCATAGACAGAAATGGGAGGAACCTACAACCTGCATTCATCTTATGAAGCAAAACTCTGAAATCTGAAAAATGGCTCTTGACTTCTGGCCCTACAGCTGTGCAATTACTTAAACAATTTTCTGAACTGATAGAAGCAGTTGGTTGCACAGGTGGCAACCACAGGAATCCTTAGCACTCAGTGAAAGGGGAAAACCAAACACTGGGCAGAAGGCTAGGAGTTTGGATCTGAAAGAGAACTCATTCACATAAATTATCCAAACCCAAATATCACATTTCATCAGCAGTTCCTTCAGTCCAGCTAGGATGGAAATGAGACCTGGAGAAGTAAGTTCTCTTCTCAGGATGCTCACTCCTTTATGCCTCTAACAGGAGAAAAGCAATGGAGATTCAAGTGTACAAGTGTATACTGTGCCAGATCCACAGCTGGGGTGAAGTGACCACAAATATTTAAAGTAAATAAATAAATAAAATCAGCACTGACTATACACTTAATACCATGAAGTCAAGCCCAAATACTTCCTGCAATACAAGCCCAGAATTTTGCCCTAATCAGTTCAGATTGCTACTTAAAATTATTCCCCAGCTCAGCACAAGGTGACACAGCATAAAGTCCGTCCGTAATAAACAGCCTGATAACAAGCATATACAATAGATGATACTGTACGAAAAGAAGCTGATCTCATGCGTAAGCAGAAATCAAAAATAACCCACTGTCTTCTGAAGTTCATTAAGGGTAATGTTTAACCAGAGGATTTTTT
The DNA here is from genome assembly GCA_013401315.1 of Balaeniceps rex. NCBI lineage: Eukaryota > Metazoa > Chordata > Aves > Pelecaniformes > Balaenicipitidae > Balaeniceps > Balaeniceps rex. Next base: position 185,712 of record VYZW01055548.1, read on the forward strand.
CAGCTGGAGTGTCAGCAGAGAACATTGTGTTGCATTATGAATTTCTCCCTTGCTTTTAGCAACTGCCTTCAGAGACTGCACTTGTTTCTCTAAATCCTTCTGTGCTTTTCCCTGTGTGCACAAGTTTAGAGGCCAATGGTACCACACATCCCTAACACCACTAACAGAAGGGACTCAACTCAGCCAATAACGCAGATTATAGTTATTGCGATATACTCTCATCTGATTACATGCAAAAAAGAATACACTATCTGCCAAACCCAAGTCTTCTCAAAGAAAGGGGAAAATGCATCTTCTGCTCCTGCTCCACTTTCTGCTTTGTTTTTTTAAAAAAAAAACAACTGTTAATAATTTTTTGTTGGACTCCATCATATATGATTTGCACATGATAGACGAGGAAAAGATGTCTTGGAAGATTTAAAAGCCTTCCAATTGCGCTTTTGGAGTTGCCTATTCAGGCAAGAAAATGGCAAAATATGTTATCTGAACCAAGTAGTATTTTGATGTACCCAGTCTTTCAAAAGTAACACTATATTAAAAAAAAAACAAAAAACAAAAAACCAAAAAACATAAAATATGCAGAAGACTTAAGATAAGCAATTTAATTACCAAAGACTATTTAAAGTTGATTACAAAACATCCCCACATATTCCCAACAAAATTTTCACATGGCTTTGGAAATTCTATTTTGATGCTTGGCTATGACAGTTACACAGAAGGATAAACTGTAACACCCCCTTGGGAATTACTGCAGTCTACACAGGCAATAAGCTGCAAGCTTAAAAGGTCTGAGAAGGATTTATCGTGAACTAACGAATCCAAAGAACCTGCTTTTTAAGAAGCCAAAACTCCACAACACACACTTACAATGCCAGGCACAGTCATTTTAAAAACTGAATTGGTAATATCCACTTGGCTGAATGCAGCAAGTGGAGACACTGCTGGCATTATTTGTCCAGAGCAATGCAGACGAGATGCCAGTGACAAGAACAAAAGTTTAAATCTAATCCACGTATTCCCATCACACAATTCAATAAACCAGCTGCCTGAAGGAGTCGGGCCCCAAACAGGAAGCTTTCCGAGACCAGTTAACAAAATGTAGCTAACTGTCCAGAAACAGACAGGCAGGTGATCTCTGAACCCACGGGTTGTCTTCAGAATTACTCCTTCCTCACCAGGTCTTACCGTAACAGCTCTAGGAGGAAAAAAGCAAGAAGAAATAAATGAACCCCAGTTCAGACTTTCCTCCTAGTTACATCAGTGTTACTGAGACACCGAAACAAAAATAATCAGAACTCGAACTGAATACAAGCTAGTGCAGTAGAGTCTATTATAATTTGTGTTGAGGTAGGGTCTACCTTTCCCAACAAGGAATTTGGTTTCTCTTCCCCCCTTTCCCACACAGTACATTGGCCACAAAAATTTAGAGGGGATAATAAAACAAACCCCCTCACTGAACAACAGCCCAGAGCAGGAAGAGGGTTGATAGCACATGCAGCTCAGACTTAAGCACAAGTCTGAATTTTTTTCCTTTCATGGAACTAAGAGTCTAAATATGACTAAAGATCATTTTGGGGAAGTTTTTACTTGCTTGTAAATGTAACTATGCATAGATGAAAGAGCTATTCTTAGTCATCTTCTCCATGTCAAAAATAAACCCAGCAATTTTCAGAATGTGTCACAATACAATATTAACTATGTATCTGCACAGTCACTGAATCAGTGGACACTTAATCGCCTTAATTTAGAATATCTATATTTTCTGGAAACAGTCTAACGTACCATGCTGGAATACCCCGAACTACTAATACCACTTCTGAAGGAGTCAATCTGCAGCCTAAACACCTCTAAAACTGGTCCTAGTGATGAGCAAAGCAACCAGCGTGCCACCCCTTCCCAGTCAGGGTGCCAGACAGAGCAGAGGCTGCGTTTTTCAAATTAAAAGAACCCTCACACAGAAAGAGCTTGAAAAGAAAAGGTGCATCAAAGAAACAATTTGCTCACGTACAAAATGCACACGCTAAATGTGTATTATACAGGAACACATGTATCATACAGGAACACATGTATCATACAGACACATGCATGCCAGGCTGCCCGTACAGGCACACAAAGCAACCCCTCAGCCTTCCTGTAGCTCGCTGGCTCTGAACACAACACGCAAGCACGCTGAGAAAAGAGAAGGACCGTACAGGGAGGCAGACCTCAACTTCAGTCATCTGAAACTGTCTTCGTTTTAAGGGAATCAAAACACACCATGCCCCTAAGAAGCAAAGCCTCTTCCACTACAAAACGGAGTTTTTCTGCTGACACCAGGGGAATCAAACTGAGACTAAGGACTCCTGAGGAACAGATACACGTTACCAAGGCCTCACAACAAATGTTACAGCCATGTGGAAGAGTCCCAGTGGGAAATTTATAGCATTTGAAAGTTCTCCCTTGAGTGTTCAGGACACTAATTCTAAAATACCAGAGCAGTGAGACAGCTGGAGCAGATACAAGGTACATGCTGAAAGAGGTGAAAGACTTAAAGCATACTCACGGAGAAACCGGATAGCAATCACCTCTCTTGGTTTATGGTTTCTTACACTTAAAGAACATCTCCAGCCAAAAAACAGGCTCTCTCATCTCCACAAGGAATGGGACATGGACACCAGACAAGAAAAGTCTGCTTCAGAATATCTTAGAAGAAACAAAATCTTTTCAGGTCATACTTACTTCTACATTCTAGACAAAACAAGGAAACGTGAACTCCTCACAAACAGCAGTGCAACCACTACCCTGACACCAGGGATATTTTACTGCTGTGCATCTTTAGGGCAGCACTAACACAACTAAGAACAAATAAAAAAAGAAATTCAGAGTTTCAAACAGAGATGACTTCTCATTTCCATATACTTCACTGGTTTGCTAAAAATTCACCTAGTTTTACAGATAGGGCAGGAAAAGTCACACCACTTTCTGCAGGCCACATGGCAAGAGGAATTTGGATGTAGCATCCTTCAGTTTCCCGTCAGAACTTCATTTCTCCACCACGCAGTATAAGCTGCATCTCCAATATCTTTTTCTAGTACTATGAAGAGAACAGCACTAACCAATGTCAAGCAGCATTTTAAAACCTTTGTCAGGTATCAGCTTGACAGGTCTGTTTAATGTGGGGGCTAATATACGTTTTGCAGCCACAATCTTTAAAAGGAGAACCAAATAAAATGCATGAGTCCAATGTGCTGGTACCTGGCTACTCAGCCTTGTCATAAAGCAGCCTCGCAGCACACAGCCCTGCGGTACGGAGAATCCAAGACGCAGGAAAAGGACTGAGAATTTCTCAACCCAAGGCTTTAGCTGAAAGAGACCATCATGCCTGTGCTGTGAGTAGGTGCGTCCCATTCATAGCAGCTGATTTATGGAATACTAATGTCTTCTGGCATACGTTGCTGGTGACCCCATCACCCCAGCCCTGCGCTATTGCCACTGCGGGCTCTGCTAGTGATAAGGAGGAGGTGGGGCGAGATTCAAGCCAGGGGAGCAAAGTGGCTAATTACTGCTTTGGAGAGCAAGTAAAATGGTTACACAGATAAATACAGCACTTGCATTTTGAAGATAACTTCTATTTTCAAGCAGCGAATTGTAAAATCATACATTCTTCAAGTTTCTAAAGAAGTGAAACATGACAAAAACTGAGACTGAACATAATATTCAGTCTGAATAAGACTAAGATCAAGGATGTGGTGAATGTTAAGTGAGTCAACATAATTTTAATTCTTAAAACGTTTATTGACTTCATAATACACAGAGAAAAACTGTATAATATCTCTAGAGTTAGGAGCAAAAGTTTGCCGATGCTTCAGTACAGTGTTTTAGAAGTGCATTTTTCAGATGCATCCTCCAGAAAGGATAAAACCTACTGCATTTAGATAAATACCCAGATAGCTTCAAACTAAACATACATGGACATACACTTATTTAGAGTGCTTGTGTAAATGATAACAGACATGAATTCCAGTTTGGCTGTTGGATAATCTGTTTTCCTCCCATGTAATATAATTAGCAACCAACACAGAGTGGCAAAACAAGGGGAGCAAGATGCCCTCTTTTCTCCCAGATCAAGACACTTCATGAACATCAATTAGATGTTAATATCCCTGGGAGGCAAGCATGACAAGTCTTATTAAGCCATTTGAAAGATTAGGACACTGAGTCACAGATTAAGAACTTCCTCAAAACCAGCAGCAGAGTCAGAGGGGGCAGCTACACCCCAGCCGGGCCTGGCGGCACGAGACTGNACACAAGAATGCAGTTTGGTTTCCACATTCAGATCGCATTTTGGCTGAAAGCACCAGCAAGGTTGCCAATTGTAAACGGTTTTTAAAGTCGACAGAGACCTCCAGATCTTTTCCGATAAGTTTGAGAGAGAACTTGGAACTTTTTGATGCTGGTTCAACCCTATAAGCCTAGGGGCAAATAAATCTACAATCATCAGTCTTCGAGCCAACCCACGGCCAGCTATCTGAATTCAAGTCACATGCTGAATTTCACATTAAAAACGCGGTGAACATGACAAGACATTTACTATCGTAGGTTAAGACATACTTCAAAGCACAGAGAAAAACCCAACAGATGCCATATTCAATTAGCCCAAAAGGTAAGCAGAGAAGGATGTTACGCTGCTTAACACGCTCATTAAGACGCGTCCAAACTAATAGCCCACTTCAATGTTGTAACACATTTGGAAAGCGTTCTGCCGCCTTAATCCCGGGGTACTTACGAAGCTAAAGATCGGTCTACTTTTCCTGCGTCCCCCCCCGACGCAGCGCGACAGCGAGCCCACGAAGCGACCCTGCGTTACCACCAACGCGCAGGGGGCAGGTACAGCACTCGGCTGTGCGAGCGCCACGGCCGGCAAACACCAATCCGCGAGGTAAAGCCCAGCCCGTCGGGCACAGCCAGCTGCCGCACGCCCCGCCGGGCACCAGCCCCGCAGCCCTCCGCGCTCAGCCGCCCGCCCGCCACCCGCCGCCCTGCGAAGGGG
>VYZW01055548.1:201010-255467 GCA_013401315.1 Balaeniceps rex
GGCAAATTAAGAAACACAACAAGCTGCTATTGATATATATCCTGTCAGATAGAACAATAAAACCAAACACTCACCAAGGAGTAATGCATCAGTTGGCCTTTGGTTAAGAAATGCTCAAGAAGCAAGAATCCATCAATTATACCAGAAATAGTTCCAAAAGAAGCACCAACACCACATACTCAGAGGCTCTTACTTAGGTAGTAAATTGGGAAACTTGCCACCATAGGCTGCTGATTTACTCAGGAGGGAGAGAAGACTTCCCANATTGTAACTATATTCTTCAATGCTCTTTCAGGAAGTGCTTACATATGACAAAAATGTCAGGCTGTAGATAGCATGGGTGAAGTGATTTCTAAACTCAGTTACATCCTGTTGGCTAGGAGTTACTACTCCCCCAGATGCAGCACCTCATCTGACAATAATGCCGTTGTCATGCAAAGTAAATGGATAATCTTAAGTCATGCTTTTTACTGACACTGAACATTAAAGCACTCAAAGTATTGGCTTATTTTAAAACCATTCACTACTTTCACTGGTTCTGATAAACTTCTGTGTGAATTGTTGTACATGTACATGGAAATAGAAAATAACAGGAATGGAGCCATGTCTTCTACTGTTTCAACACATGTTGAATTTACCCTTGATAGCAGAGGTTACTAATAATCAGAAACAAAATAGGATTCAAAGGAAGATATATACATAGATTAAGACCTGAGGAACTTCATCATCATTTAACTTGACTTCCTATCTAACATGGGCTTTTAATTTTCAACCATATACTTTCTGCTTGCATTATAGTACCCATTTTAGAAATATTTTAGTCTTTATTAAAAAGGCTCAAGTATTAAAGAAGTCTCTGCATACCAAAGAAGATTGCACCAAGAACTAGCTTGCCTCAGAATAAAAAAACTGCTGCTGCAGGTTATTTGTGGCTTGAATGTATCTAGTTTCTGCTTCCAAATTTAGGGTGTTTCTTCTGCTTGGTTATAGAACTGACAGTCACCTTTCCTTTACTTGTGGGCTGTGATAAATGCTAACTCTCAGATTAAACAAATAAATTAGCCTTTGTTAGACTCTCCCTCCATAAGCACTGGCTGTTAATATTCAAACACATATATTATTCAAGTGATCATGCCTTATCAAGTTATTCAGGTCAGGTTTTATAAGTGACTTGGAGTCATCAGCATTTTGCCTGCTGACTCTGATAAAAACACGGCATTTCACCAGAGCAAGAACAAATTCTTGGGAGTATCAGAAATAATTCAAGCTAACTAATCTTGTCTTATAACCACTTTTTCAGCCTATCAATTAACTAGCTATTTAATATTGTATTTCTCTTTTTCTATTTTTTTGGCATGGAGAAATTTTAATGCATATTTGTGCATGCTNTTTTTAAATCAGAATGTCCAATGTCCTTAGGATTGAATCATATATTAGATCAACATAGGTACGTTTATTAGCCACACTTACAAATGCACATTACATGTCCATTGCCAAGCTCTATCAGCCATAGAACTATGTCAACTGGTATTAGTTATGTTACCACCAATTTGTTTTCTTATTGCAACTCATCTCAGCTTTTATCTGATTTTGCCTCTAGCAGTCTTAGAGTAACTACTCTGAAGTTCATGACGCATACCTTTTCCCAGTTTAAATATTGGTACATGATCTATTTTTAGTCCATTGTATCCTACAACTTGGTAAAAATGCTACTTGATCAAAAAATGCTTTAACCATTCCAGCTATATCCTGTGAATTACTGGACTACAATCAAAGCTGTAAACGTATCTTTGTATATACAACAAATTAAAAGTAGAAATCAAGAGCGACACATCTCATCACACAATGCAAAGAATCAATAATAGAATAACGTGACTTGAAATTTTAAAAAGATTATAAAGTTCTGCTCTCAACGTATTGACTCTAACAAAACCTTTTAATAGCAGTGTCTGGGCAGGAAGTTTGGCAGGAATCACAGTAATCCAGTCCACAGTAAATAAAGGTGGGGGCAAGTTTCAAAACATCTCGGTTGGTGACAGGGTCAAAGCCTAGCACTCTTCTACAAATGGTAAAAAGAAAATGTTCAAATGCTTGAAATACTGTTCTCGAATAGAAGATTCAAAAATAACACAACAGCCTGAATCCTGTATACAGTAGCTGAAAAGTAATTCCATATAAAGAAAAAAATAAAATCAGTAAATTCACTAAGTGGTTATATTTAGAAGGCCTTAGTGCCAACTTTTTTTCTGGTAATGAATTGTTGCCAAGCCTCCTCCTTCTAAAGATAAATAACATCAAATGGGCAGCTTTTTGGTCATGAGAAACAAGCACAAGATGGCCAAGACTTAGCAGAAAAAGACAGTGAAAGGCTGCACTGGATCATACACAGTAGCTATGCAAGGGATCAAAGCCTGATATTGTGGATTTCTATGGCAGAGTTAGATGAATCAGAAGAAACAATTTCATTCACAGAGTTGACACCCTTGACTCTCAGACAGTAAGTCCAGGTTTATACTGGCCTTAAGTCCATTCACCCTAGAACAAACAAGTATGGCCCTAAAACAAAATCAGGGCAAAATCAGAGTACAAAGCATGACAAATAATATTTGATTTTGAAAAGTTGCAGCAATATTTTGTCTTTTAAGAAGAATTTAAATCTTCCAGTACCTTGCAGTTAATCTTCTGAAAGCTTTTTTCTGAGTTAAGCTGCATTCTTGTCCCATTGATAGATTTTGTTTCTATATTTTGTCTATATAGAGTGACTGAGTGGATTAGAAGTCACTACAGTTATTCACATGGGAGAAGACTATTCATCTGGGTAAGTATTCTTCCTGTCCCAAACACTGCTGACCAATATGCCAGAATTGGTAATGCATATTGAACAAAATCCATCTTGTGAAAAAAGCCATTTGTAAAACAAACAAACAAAACAGCTGTGATTCCATGCATGACATGACAGAATTTTTTCTCTACGAAGCAACAGAACAGACCTGTGTCAGCTGGAGATCCTAAATTTAAACCAAGCAGCATCAGGTTTCAGATATGCACCAAAACCACCTATATCTCAATATTTATTTGGACTTTTGTATCTCTAGCTGCATTTGAAAGGAAGAAAGATGCTTATGGAGAGCAGATGTACTGAGTTTTAATCCCAGTTCCTGTCTGGGTGAACTTGGCTTCTTCTCCTCTCATCTTCAACAGGATGTGAAAGTATTTAGAAATGTTTCTGCTGTGTGAGGAAGATCTTACTCATGTGATTACTGGGTTAAGAGGTACAGATTAATGATTGTAAAGAGCTTTGAAATCCTGAGATGAAAGGTATTATGCAAGAATGAGGATTTTATAGCATTTAGTATCAGTTTGTTCAGATGATGTCACATAATGAGAAAGGAACTATTCTTAAGCTAGACACTCAGATCTGGCAAGGGAACTTGTATTCTGGCTGCAAAAAATTTTCCATGTGGCATAGCTACATCACAGACCCTCACCTCCTTCACCACAAAATAGAAGTGGTAATGCTTTTTTCTTTTTTTTTTTCCCCTATAGTGTTCTTAGGCAAAAGTAATGCATGTTTGTGATGGGCGCAAAGCTGCTTGGATGGAATGGCCATATAACACATGATAACAGGACTATCATCATGTCAGACAAAACAACAAAATTTCTGTAGCCCTGAGATAAATTGCAAACCATGTGGGGAAATGGAAATACCTTTTTTTTGTACATAAAGTCTTCCAGTATAGCATGTTGCCTGCTTTTACTGGGCCTCTGGCCTTTCTGTTTCATTAGCAGATTTCTAACATGCAGAAAAAGGACTCGCCACAAATTTTTTTTTCTTTTTTTCTTTTTTTTTTTTTTGCCTAGTCTTCAATCACCTGGTTCACATTTCAGCAATACTCCACAGACTATATCTCCTGCCAGCTGGTGAAGGAGAAAAGTGCCAAATCTCTCCCTGTATCATTTCCCCAGTCCTGCTTGCCACAACTGTGAAATAAAGGGAAGTTTCTCCTGACACAGGGAAGGCAGAGAAGTAAAATGAAAGGATACAAATGGATGGAAGAAAGGAGAAGACTCCAGAATATTTCTGTACCAGCAGTGGGAAAAGGTTTCTAATGTTTTCTTCCTTTATTTTTTACAAAAGCCTAGTATATACAACCTGCTGAATTGCTATAAAGCGTAATTCTACTTCTGCAATGCTGCCCTCTCTAAAGAAAGGTCTCGTGTCCTGGAGGGTTCTAGGCATGGCAGAGTCACTGGGACAGGCCCGGGGCAGCCTGCCTAATGCCTCCATGCTGCTGCAGCAGGTAACCCGCTCATCTCAGACAGACACTAGTAAAAACCTTATGTTTCTCCATGACATAGCCTCGCACATTATATAAGTAAATACATCTCTCTGTGTATAGCTGCACAGAGGAAATATTTACACTGCTAAGCATTTGGATTATGAAAGCATAAATAAAGTGAAGGCTATTGGAGCCACTGTAAACCATAAGAGTTATGCTAGCCTAAGTATTGTGAGATACACTATATAATGCGCACCATCGTAACACATGCTCTGGATGTGTCAATACTAGAATACTGAACTGTGCTTTTAGGAAAACTGTATCTTCGGTAAGCACTGGGAGCATCTTAATCCCTTTAGTATGGCTCTGATACACTTATCACCAAAATCTAGGGCAGGCCTCTGAAGTAGTTGGATCAGGCTCTAATGCTCCTTTAGATCATAATCCTGCAAAGATTTAACATTTACAAATAACTTTATCATGTGAGTAGTTAAATGGGATGTTGGAAGATCAGGGTCAGAGCTGGAACATTCAACACATTCCAACTTTGGTTATATCTGTCAAGGATACAACAGAAACAAAAAGAAAAGTTAGAGTGGCTTCTGATAGAACCTCATTCTTAGGAATATGCAGCATCTGAGGACTTATATATCAGCTTAAACTCACCCACAACTATTCAGTCCTATCAGCTTCAAAGGATTTTAATCAGCATGCAAAGCTAAGTACATCTGCAAAAGATAGGGACCTGGGCTGTAGCAGTCTTTCTTCTGACACAAATATTCTGCACCCTGCTGTGACCCAATGCCTATTTTAATGTTTCCCCCCACTCTGTTTCTAAGCCTTCTTTTTTTTTTTTTTTTTTTTTTTTTTTTAAACCTTCATCCTCCAAACCATCAAACAGGATACTTACCTGGATACCTCAGAGTGCAAATGCTGTCAGGCTTTTACCTATAATAATAATAATAATAACAACAACAACAACAACAACAACAACAACAACAACAACAACAACAACAACAACAACAACAACAACAACAACAACAACAACAACAACAACAACAACAACAACAACAACAACAACCACCAAGATAAGGTTAGAAATAGGAGAGCTGAAAGAGAGAAGCTACTCTTTAATTTAAAAGCTAAGCAATGAGTGTTTATAGCCCTCAGCTGATCTAAGCTGCCCTGCCCTTACCATCTCAAAAATTTTGGCTGTGGATTTGGCCTCTTACCTTCTGTGTAAAGTACTGGAAGTTTAATTTGAGGGAAAACAGTTGCACTTCTTGAACAAGTTTTGTATGGTTTTGCAGGGGGCAGAAGAAACTGAGCGAAAAAGAGGTGTCCAAACAAAAGATATTCTAAAACATCAGGCACACTATAGATGTGTCAGGTGAGAAGTATTTTCTCAGTCACTGCTAGGTTTGATATTGGATAATTAAAAAAGATTATCTAATGCTCCATGAGCATTTCTACCTGGAGATCTGCTAGAGCCCTGCTGTGTTTAGTTTGGTGTTTGTCATTAGAAAGCCTCTGCCCTGTTGTTTACACATCTTCTCTCACAGAGATAAAATCATATAATATTTTAGAAATAAACACTCTCAGAAAAATTAAAAGTGTTGTGGAAATAAAAGAGGAGGAAAACAACTACTTGGACCTGGCATCTGGTCTACTCAATTTATACATGAAGAATGAATGACAGTTATTGCATATATTTTTTAGTTTTCATTATGAAGAAAATAAGACCAGAAAAAAAACAGCAGTGATTACTGCTGGTTTTGTAGATCAGTGTACAATTAAGATTCAGGTACCATTGGAAGAAAAACTGGGCAAGACCAGAATATGAATGGTAAATTCAGGAATTCCTGCCTATCTGAAAATTATGTGTAAGTATTCAAATACTGAACAGTGCAAGTATTACATTTAAAAAGGAACAATCTTTAGCATGTTACCAAGAATCTAATTTTGTGCAGAATCTGTCCTTTATTTATAAAATAAATCCATCTATTTTATAAATCACATGTAAAAAATACTTTCACTGGTAATAGAAACATTTGGTATGAATGCTTCTTTAGAAGCCATCACTTCCTATTATCCTTTATAGCTCATTTCTAACAGTTGCATAATGGGTCAACTCTTTTTTTATAGGCTGCAGTGATATGATGCCTGTAAAACTGAGGTTATGAAATGCAAACTATTTTACAACAGCATGTCCCTGCTATCAGAGAGTACCTTCCACAGCAAATTCACAGCTAAATATGTTTTCTGTGCTTGTATATTGATTTCACTCCTGATAAACAAATAAAAGTCCCCCTCTATCATTACAGGATGTCTGCTGCAAAATTCAAGGTTTAGAACAAACCTTCTCTTGAAAGTAATTTATTAAAATCTTAAGGTCTTGAAAAGCTACAAAAGTCAGAAATACAATAGCAGTGACTAAATGTAGAAAATAAGTCATAATATAATAAAAGAGCTGTCATTTCTAAATGACATTGTTAGAGTTCATCAAGATCCCATGTGTGCTTAAATCCTTGCAGACTGAAGGCCTATAGCAGTCTTTTTCCAATATTTTAAACAAGTTTCTAAAATTCAGTTTAGAGAAAAAAAATCGAGGTACTAATTAAAGTATCTTTCTGTATTTTCTGACTGAAGAGTCAAAGGAGATGCTACCATTATTTACTACAGAAAACACTGTGTTACTTAGATTAGGACAGGAAATTTGAATGCTAATTTATTTGTTTAAAATGAAAGTGACAGGGTACAAAAATAGGTTGCTGCTTCCAAGCCACACAACAGCTTGGTAAGAAAAAAACCCCATCCAAACAAAACCCTGAAAGTTGGGGTTTTTTTACAATTCTATATCTAATAACAAATTTTATCTTAGAAAAGTTTTACAAATGCTATTTTTTCTAGTCGTTCCTTAAAATACAATCTTCAATGTAGGCGCTTCCCAGGAACTAAAGGCCACACCCATTAAGTAGCTCAGATATTCCTGGTTTAGAAAAACTCATAAGCAGGAGATCATTTGACCAGTCCATAAAAATAGATTTCATTTTTATAGTAATTGGCTAAATTATTAGTCACATTTCTAGATGTGTTGAAAACTACCAGGTGCCTAAGACAGCACAGCCAGTAAGTGTGACTAAATAGTCATTAAATTCCTGAAATTCTCCAGTACAGAAATCCTGTCCTGTTGCTTATCTGCTAATAAAACCCAAACAACTGTGTATGAAATATCACCAATCCCCAGCATTCTAAAATCATGGCTCCCAATCAGAAGTTTATTCACAATAAATATGCTTTTAATTTGCTTTTCACATACAACTGAGCAGGTTATTAAGTGCTTTTCTGCAACCACAAGAGCTTGATATGTAAGCTATTGTCATGTTTATTTTAAGGAAAAAAATACAGAAGCTGGAGCTCAACAAAACCCACCAAAAATCATGACACTCATGATATTGTGAAATCTAGTGTTAAGACATATGGAAAAATGAAGTGATACGTGACATCTAAAAAGCTGCTTATTTAGTTTCGTCATGGCATGTCAAATAGACCTATCCAACAATTTTAGCATGCATGATAGAAGGGCTCTTTTATCAAAAGGAATTAAGGTAAGACAGGCAGGGTAAAAAACAGAGTCCTGAGAGATCAAAAGGAAAAAGAAAACAATTTGCTTGCCTGCAGGAGAAGGGAAAACCTCATTTAGCTAAACACCCAGGAGAAAAGGCAGCACGTACATAGCTTGAGAAATCCATCAATGGTACAATTTATCCTCTTGATTTCATCAAATGGTAAATGACTGTACATACACATAAGGACAATCAGCTACATTCGGTTCTTAGTTGTAGTCACACAACCCAGGCATAGAATCATAGAATCATAGAATGCTTTGGGTTGGAAGGGACCTTTAGAGGTCATCTAGTCCAACCCCCCTGCAGTGAGCAGGGACATCTTTAACCAGATCAGGTTGCTCAGAGCCCCGTCCAACCTGACCTTGAATGTTTCCAGGGATGGGGCCTCCACTACCTCTCTGGGCAACCTGTTCCAGCGCTTCACCACCCTCATTGCAAAAAATTTCTTCCTCATATCTAGCCTAAATCTACCCTCCTTTAGTTTAAAACCATTACCCCTTGTCCTGTCACAACAGGCCTTGCTAAAAAGACTGTCCCCATCTTTCCTGTAGGCCCCCTTTAAGCACTGAAAGGCCGCAATAAGGTCTCCCCGCAGCCTTCTCTTCTCCAGGCTGAACAACCCCAACTCTCTCAGCCTGTCCTCGTAGGAGAGGTGCTCCAGCCCTCAGATGATTTTTGTGGCCCTCTTCTGGACCCGCTCCAACAGTTCCATGTCCTTCTTGTGCCGAGGGCTCCAGAGCTGGACGCAGTACTCCAAGTGGGGTCTCACCAGAGCCGAGTAGAGGGGCAGAATCACCTCCCTCGACCTGCTGGCCACGCTGCTGAGGATGCAGTCCAGCATACGGTTGGCCTTCTGGGCTGCAAGTGCACACTGTTGGCTCATGTCCAGCTTTTCATCCATCAGTACCCCCAAGTCCTTCTCCGCAGGGCTGCTCTCAATCCCCTCATCTCCCAGCCTGTATTGATAGCGGGGGTTGCCCCGACCCAGGTGCAGGACCTTGCACTTGGCCTTGTTGAACCTCATGAGGTTTGCACAGGCCCACCTCTCCAGCTTGTCCAGGTCCCTTTGGATGACATCCCGTCCTCAGCATGAGCAGCTAGAGCTTAACCAGTGATTGCTTTTTCACCTCTCTGCGTTCAAACATGTTCATTGTTTATGTGGATGTAAGAGACGGCAGTATTTGTCCTGTATTTCTTCCATTGCTGCATCTCAAGCCATTCTTGTAAGACAGATTCAAGGTACTGTGGAGACAAGAACAACTGATGCCATGGGGATTTTAAATGGGTTCCCTGCTTCCCTGAAGAAATGCTGTAAACGTAAGCCATAACTGCTCAGCCAGTATGAACAGGCTGTAGTCCAGCCCCATCCTCACACGTAGCCTCCATTCACTACAGCAGGATTTTACAAGAGCAACTGGGGGCAGAGTACAGCCTTTGTGTTTCAAAACATTTGCAGAATGTTTGGATGTAATTCTTTGATGAGGATTTAATTTTCTTAATGAGTCTGAGTAAATCATAAGCCTCCACAGTTGCACAGGGAATACTTCAGGAGATTTCATGAGGCATACTTCAGCAGAGCAAAACAACACAGACAGTGTCATACTTGCTGGACACAAGATCTCAGAGCAGAGCGAGCTGTTCCTCTAATATTTCTCCTGCACAGCATATTTTTAAAATACTGAACAAACCAATCACACTGATTGATTTTGCTGTACCAGAGACTATACATAAAATTTTCTTGACTGTATAATTAATATTCCTTCTCATATCATCATTTTATCACAAACATGCATATTGAAGTGCCTTAATCCCTGAAACCAAATTGAGGAATTATTTTGATAAGTGGAAATGTGGAAAAGTGGAAATCTTAAGCAGATGCCTTTGGAGCCAGGTCCTTCTCAGTGTTCACTCAGCATATAACATTTACTTCTCAGTGTTCACTCAGTATATAACATTTACTTGCTTTATTTTAGTGACCAAAGATCTGAATATTATGCTTTGGAAAACGACTGTCACGGTGCCTGGATGAATTGCATTTGCCAAAAGCCCACCAGTTCTGAAGTCCAAGTGAAGGAAGCATGATTTAGTCATGCCATTCTCCACATGCCTTTCTCTGCCTGACTCACCTTTCTGATACTTTCCCCGCCCCGACTGGTCATACTCGCACTCTGCCATCTGCTCAGCCTATCTCAGCAAAACCTATGCCTTGTGCAAGCAGCAGTCTGTTGCATTCTCTCAGTGGGAAGCCCATGGGGACAGAGGGCACCCTCCAGAACAGGGCAAAACACTTCCTAAAATAACCATATCTATGACCCCGTTGTAAAAACTGGCTTTCCTGGGGTTTATTCCTCATTGCCACCCGCCTGCCAGCAGAGAACCTGACCCTTTCAAATCAGCACCAACTTAACGTGGCAGGGAGCCATAGTAGAGCTAGCACTTCAGGTTAGCACTCCCTTTCCCCTGCTTTAACCTTTATAATCAAATATCAAAAAGAAAGAAAACAAACTGTGGCTGCAGTCATTGGTGCATTACATTTTCTGTTCTCACCAGCACATTTTATAGGTCACTGTTAGGCCAAGGAAACATAACACGGTGTTCCTTTACCACTTCCCCCTTACACCCCCCCCCTTTTAAATTTGAAAACAGGTATCTTCTTCCAAGCTAAATACTTTTAACTAGTGAACTTCACAGAAAAAGAAAGGCAAGCTGACTCATCAACAGTCATAATAAATGTGTTAAAGATCCTGAACAGGACATCAGATCATGTAAGTTATATAAATGCCAGGTACAGAGATACTCACCACCCAAGAAAACAAGTGTATATGTTCTTAAGGTTTACTATGATTTATGAAGTAATAGACATATTACTTCAGGCCAAAATGTCCTCCACTGCTTATCATCCATGTACATCTATATACATCTTCTATACCCCATGCACAGAGTGAGCTTTCAAATAAATCAGAACAGAAGGGGCTATATCCCTTTGTGTGAGGCATAAACACGCAACAGTTGACTTTTGGAAGCTGACCTGCCAAGTTCACTGAGAGAGAGGACAGTTGTTAAAAAAAGTCTAAGAAACAACTGTAAAGATGCCTTTATCAAAACAATTTATATTCCAAGCATTCAAGATACAGAAAAATGTCCTTTGCACTTACTATTTGGCACCACCAGCTGGATGCTTTAAGGAACTAGCATATAGATTTTTACTGCTTAAAACTGGAAATACCGGCAAAGTGATCTTGTAGCTTATGGTTCTGTACACTATTTTGTCTTGCTGGTAAAGTGTCAGTTGTAAATACCTGGTACCTTCTGCACAAGAGGATGACCCTGCTGAATTTTATGGGTTGTGTCAAGCAGAAGTCAAGTGAAATGTTGGAAATACCGAAGGATGAAGGATGCCCATCTGTATGTTGTGTGCCTCTGGTGAGACCTCATGCCAGTGGATGCAGTATATACCAGGGTCCCACACGGAAATGGATTGTCCATCTCATCTGCCCCCTCACCTCTATGGGTGCAAGTGTTAGTGCAGAATGAGCTTGGTCTCATTGCTCCCAGCCATACCAGTAGTATGTTCTGGGCGAGTGGCTGAGCACCGTGTGGCAGGGCAGATGCTCCAGTGTCGAGAACATTTCACTTGGGCAGATTGCTGTAGCACGTTGTCGTTTCCTGCTGTTTCTTGCATCTGAGCTAGTAGAGGGTGCTAACAGCAACATGGGGGAAGAAAGGGAAAAAGTTTTAGAACTCTATCACCTCACAAGATTTTTTTGTAAAGCCTATCCTAGTCCAGTTGGAGTCTATGACAAAATTGCACTTTGTTACTGTCTTGTAAGTACTTGGCATATATCACTCCTCAGGAGGAGTACAGAGTGTGAGCTAAGCAAGAATAAAACGTATCATTCCATTTTACCTGCTGGCAGAAAACCCCTGAAAGGATTAAGTTGTGGGTAACAGAATATACTAGAAGTGTGTAACCTAAGTGACACAAAAACATTACTTCTTAATACAGAGCAGCACAAACATCTCAATCGCTCAGCAGGGTTCTGCTGTCCTTATCCCTTTGCCAGGGGTGATGAATGGCATTCAAGGAGATAAAAATGACCTCCTGTAGATTCAGAATAGGTATGGTGGTGGCAGATCGTATCTCTACTCCCAGTCCTGGAGGCAAAACTCCTGTGTACAACAGTCCATTTTGTCTGAAACTGGATACTCCTCTCTACTTAAAAGTAGTTCTGTTGCAAGCACAGGAAGGGAAAGGTGAGTAACTGCCTGAGATACAAAGTTCTATGTCCAGTGAGCTCCAAGGCATCATACCTTCCCACAACGACTTTTAGTCTAAGCGGTGTTGGCCCCTAAAGCTTTGCAAGAATTGTTTCCCCTTCTCAGACTGGATTCCTGTGCAATGCATGCTGGAGGTACATAGTCCAGCCCTGAGGAAGCAGGTCAAGTGGCACAGTGACAAGGTCTGAGGATGGAAAAGGATTAGAGAGGCTGAGTCAGTCATAGTAAGCAATGACTAACTTCGGGGTTCTTTGCTTTTGACATTCAGATCATGTAAAATCACGGGATTACTTCAGTGCCAGTCAGCCCCATGTCTGGGCCCTTCCTTTCATAACAGGCACCAGGGACAAGACAGATCACACCATCAGAGTAAAAAGCAAAAGTTGAAAATGATTAAAAGGTACTCACAATAACTTCTGCTTCAGCGGAAACATCGCTATACCTACAAACAAATAAGCTATACAATTTGGCACAAGAGGGGCCCTGGACTGGAATAGCAGGAAAGTTGCAGATCAAGATTAATGTGCATTGGCAGAGCTACACGGAGAAACATGCACGGCACCTGTCTCCACAGCGCCTGTCTTGAGCTAATGACGTTAATCTCCTGGTTTCATAACCACGGTATTCAAACCTACATTTTAAAACAATACCTTGTAGATTGTAATGTAAACTATTTTGAGGGAAATTTTGCTGAGAAGAAAAAAACATGCATTCATGTAACAAGCCAGCTGGATAAGAAAATAATACATATCTATAAATGTGTTCATAGAGAAAGGATCTTACCTATTCTTAGGAATATATATTCATGCATGTGTGTGTGTGTAAAACTATGTATGTTCTATACGTGTTGATAATAGGATAAGGATTAAAAAGTGTGACAAAAGAGATAAGGATTTTCCAATCCCAGTCACCTGAGGTGCTGCATAGGTCCTCTCAGAAACCCTTCTCACCTTCTACCTAAAACTCTAGAATGTGCTGCAGCCTGGACAGAAATTCCTAGCCTGGATGGGATGCTGGAGAATCTGAAGCCTTGCTTACAAATATCAGCAATAGGCATCTGATTAGTTAGATGCCATTATGTTATTCAACAATCCTTAAATAACTATTACGCTATTGCAGCCACTGATCCTTTCTGAGAAAGACAAGTAAGAAAGCATTAATTGGGTGACCATTACATGAGTACTATACTTTCTTTAGGACTGAATGTACTGCAGGTTTTGCTATGCTGTATTACTTCCTGAAATATTCCTCACTAAGCCCTAACTCTATTAATGTCAAAACTCCTACTAATTTTAGTGGGTCTAGGAACGAACTTTCTTTTTTCACCAGCTAAGAACAACTCCCTCAAAAAGATAGGGGAGAGAGTAGATACACGATTTTGTAGCTATGCCTCACATCAGGATAATACTGTATTTTCATGTTGCTTTTGCATGTTTTGTCTTGAAGACAATAATGAATATTTACAAACATACCAGTTCTCAAATCCCAATGAACTCCTTCTTATGTAAAATATATTCTGAGATAAGCAGTACCTTTAGCTGTGGGAAGTGTATGTCAAGACTGAAAACTTTTCAGTGTTTTTAATTTCTTTTAAAACTCATTCAGAAAATTCCTGGATAAGCCATCAGAGATAATTTAGCTTATTTAGGCATACACTGTATAAGTGTATATATGAGAAAAGCAGAACAGTCTATCATTGAAAGACCATAGTAAATATTGTACATATTTTTAGAATACCCATGTAAAATCTGAAATAGTTTTACAGATAATAGGAGGTTTCTACTTTTGCTGTTTTCTCTCAGGAAAACAAAAGATGTGCAACTGCTTTAAAAACAGTGTACAGGCAGTGTCCCTGTATGCCAGAGGAGTGTCCTCAGCCCACTGACACCCACTAGATGGGGATATTTCCATAGGACACTACTGGATGGCACTGGCCTCCCCAGCAGTGTTCATCCAGTGTGCCACGACTGTACCAGCACGGGCTCACATTCACATTTTGGATTCTCGAGTTTTGGATAGGATCAGAGTTAACTTGGTACAAATATTAATTCAGAGCAGCACCATGAAGTTTGGGACAGCCTGGGGAGATTTTCTCTTTAAAGAGCAGCAGATCCATATACATTTCTTTACATTAGGAAGAACAGATAACATGTGCCTGTGCGCACACACACACACACAAACACACACATACTTGCACACATAGATCTGTTCAAGAGCCTAAATGGAGCACAGGTCCTACTACTTCTTAGTTGGAGTAAGTGCTTCTACAGTCTTTAACAGTTAGGCAACTCAGACATGCAAGACTTTGGGCACAGACTAATCTTTCAATGGCCCTTATGCATTTCGTATTAGTTAAACTCAGTTACAATTTAAAAAAATATTTCTGGTTTGCTTGAAAATCAAACACTTGGATTTTGTGTATGTGTGTGCTTATGAGTATGTGGTGCGCAAAATGATGAGAGACATCTAGTGTATTAAGCAGTCATCAATTACAGTGAAAAAGGCACCAGAAAGCATTAATGCTGTTTGCTCTTTGTAATTTCAATGGTCTGATTTTCCTGGACTCCTTAATACAAGCTACAGAGATCAACTAACCGTGGTGATTAACCAGCCACAAGACGCATGGCTTTTCCTATCCAGTACTCCTAGTTCTTTGAAAAGCAATATTCAACCCCAGTTTAAATCTTCCGCGGCTCACTTTCTCCTGTATGTGTTCAGCCAAGGCTGATTTGACTATGTATAAAATACTTTTTTTCTGCAGCCCAGTGTTTTTTTCAGTCTGTAAGAATCTACTCAGTACTTCCTATGCAATGGGGTCCACAAAGAATAAGGAGTTACAGAAATACTGAGCTTTATGAACCCCTATTTTATGTGTAGCTGTTAACTTCAGAACCGGAAATATCCCTTATTTTCACCATATGTTGCACAGGTTTGGGGAGCTTTGGGGATCTGCTAGATCCACTCGCTTTCTGTTTGCAAGAACACCACATAATCATGATTTTGAAAGATTTCTGTGTTCTTTTACCAGTATTTCATCTGTGCTCTCTCCACCTCTCAGCCTCTCTGTGTTCCTAATGTGTCATATGCAAAATAAGTGAAGAACTAGTTGTTTGGTATTTTTTGAAATCACTTACAATTAAAATGGTCTTTCTGTGAACCTCAGGGAAACCAGGTCCTATATGAACTCCACAGGTCCTGTATGAACTCCATATACTCCACAGCACAAACCAGATTCCAGAGACCTAGGAAATCATCATACATACCACTGAGCTGAATCACTGGATAAATGTTATCTTTATTAACTATTTATTCTCTTACCTCTGCAAGCTGGTTAAGAGCACAGGAACCCACACCTCACTAATCAACAAGGCCACACTGCTCTTTTTTTTGTCTCACCCCTTTTCCATTGCACTGATAACTGTGGATTTTTGCCAGCTACAAGTAGTTCTTGGCTGGCATTTGAGAAATAACTCGGCTGGTGGCTGGGAAAAGTATCTAGGGATGATCCACCAGAACAGATTAACTCCTTGGTCTCTGCTACATTTCTTTGACACAGCTTGCTTTCCTTTAAGTACTAGGTGCTACTCAAATCCTCTGAAGTGCCTTCCTTTGTCCCCCTCCTAATTTGTTTATTCAGAATTATTTCAAATGGCAAATTAGAGGCATGCATTAAACTAGAGTGTATAACATATGGAAAAAACAACTTGCGGCCCCATCTCGTTACTTATATACACCGTGAGTAAGAAAAATGACAATTTATCCACAGCCCACAGTTTTACTGAAATAAACCCTCAGTCAATAGTCATTGCAAGCTTAATTCCGGACAACTTTCCAGCATCAGTGATATAACCCAGTGGAACTGCCAGAAAGAGTTCTCCAAGACAAGCTAAATCAAATTTTTATTATAAGGTAAGATGCTCTTTGTAAAATCATGTTTTCAGAGAAGTGCTTGCACAGTTTCTTTGTTTATCAGCAAATAGATACTTCTTCAAACTGTAACATCCCATTAACTTAAAAAAACACTAGTGTATTCAAAGTGTTGTGGGGAACATCTTCTATCTCAGTTTGAGTACACACCATTGCAAGAAAATGATCAGAAACTCTATTTGAAAAGTTGTTCCTGATACTTACCTGGTGTTACATGTTGTCCTGGTTTCAGCTGGGTTAGAGTTACTTTTCTTTAAAAAATGCCTAAATTAACTTCATGCATGTGCAATGTTGAGATCCTTTCTCAAATATGTAGAGGCAAAGCCTTCCAAAGACAGAAATGCCATTGGTGAAAGCTTGTTATTAGGTAGACAGTATTAGGTATAAACTACAAATATTTTTGTACTCTAAAACAGAACATTATAATCACAGTCCAGCAGCTCCGACCAAAGGAAAACCATGTTCATGGCTAGCACCATGGGAGAGGCAGGATGGTAGTACCAGAGGCACAGTTCATCAGTCTTTACATTAAAGCAATGATGAATCTTTGCATGGTGCAGTCTCCTAGGTGCCATGCAGCCCTCTGAGACGTGCTCAGGCATCAGAGAGCTCAGCCTTGCAGGTCAATGGAGGTTACAGAATCCCTTAGATTAAAAACCACTTTTGTTTTCCAGTCCTATAGAGCTGAAGAGAGTGATGCACAGGCAATTGAGAATCTAGCCCAAACCAACACATGAACTTATACAGAGACAACAGTAAAGACAGTAATTTCTAATGATTAATTTTTTAACTTTGTCATTTACAACAAGATATTAGTCACTAGAAAATGCTTTTGTTACAGCTTTGTTGTGTTCCACACTGCAAGTATGACCCTCTCTTATCTTTTTATAAAAATGCTAGCAGCATCATGGTTTGTGTTGTTCAACAGCTATTCTCATTTTCACAGTTCCTTATCACACAAACACGTCGTTATGCTTCCACATTATTCCCACCACAGGGGGGGAAACAGTTTTAATCAAACAAGCGCAGACCCTACTACAACTGTTTTGACTGTCATTTAAAAGCCAACCTCACCAGCTGAATAGCTGCAGAGATACCAATCATATCAGATCAGTCAGACCCAGTTCTGACCCAGGCTTAGGTCCAGGAATGAGCTCAGTGTGCTCCACTGATCAGTCTTCAGCCCACCCCTCCTACCCTAATTTCAGAGTCCATGTCAGTCCAAGCCCTGAAAGAGAATCTGAAAAGAAACAAGAGGGAGGCTGTAACTGAAATCAGCACCAAGAGTTTGCCTGTTTCTTAGTTTTCATGTCAACTTCAGAATATCTCCAGTAAAGAACTGGATGCCACACCGGTGAAAATTAGTTAGTTAGAGGAGTAGTGCAGGTGTGCTACACTAATGTTACAGCTTCTAGTTTAACGGCATGCTTTTTGTGTCTAACCACAGGCTCCAAATGGAGCAGCCAAGAGAAAGAAAGGAGAGCTTATTCAACACAAGCACTTATAGGAATGACAGACCAGTCCATGGAAAGTTCTCTATGCAGGAGCTGGCAAAAAAATATAGAGTGGCAATTGCTAAAAAAAATCAGAATGGATTAAGTTACATAGCTGCAAAAGTAGATAACTTATGGTGAAATCCTTTTCCTTCAAAAGCTGACACAGATGCATGTGCATGCAGCAAATATATACAAATCCACCCACTTGTGTGAATTATGCTGGAAAGAAACATATGCATGTCAAAAAGTAATGGAAAACCCATGCTTTGCGTAGTGTATAATTTTCCTAAGGTATATTAAAACCTTGATATAGAGGCTTATTAATCAATCTTTTACCCTAAACGATGGCAACACTGTAGCCTTCTGGGAGATGACAAACAAGATGTGTCTGTCCCTTGCCACGTCTGTGTCACATATATATCATAGAAGGGATGAAGGATATAGCACGATCAGAAATTGTGCTTTGCTTTTGCAGAACTTGACAGATCAATAACATTGTGAAAGTATTTGTCTGACTGGAGGCTTGGGAGCAGTCAATCAGAGATATAAGAAAGGATGCAATCTTGTGAAAGATAGAAGCTGAAGTATAAATGCTTTATTCCAGCTCAGTAACAGTGACATTTTCCTAGTCAGCTCCTGGCCACAGGGCTGCCTGCCTCAGGCTGTGTGAGTCTAGAAAAAAGTGAAAACTCAACTCGCAAATCACAAGGCAGTTGCCTTGCAATATGAAAGGATATAAAAATCACTATTGTAAACCAGAGCAAGATTCTTTGCGTGCTCAGTGGACTCTTTGTTCTGATAAGGAGAAAACTGAAAGTTCTTTATTGTTTTACTTCAATAAGTACCTACAGCAAGATGTGTTTTCATGACACAAATAAAATAGAATTATCAGGTAATATGGTCCAGTTTAAAGGTTACCAAAACCCAAATAAATCAAGCCTCTTTTTATTTCCTTCCACAATTTTGTTCCAGAGTAGAGATGTTAGCAAAAAAAGTTCTCCAACACAGAACAGAATTAACCCAAGTTCCTACAGGGCTGTGCCCTCACTGTTTATTACTGCACTGCAGGAATTGTTTTCTGCCATTGCTACCTTACAGGGCAGTCAGCTTATAGGGATCTGCGGAGCTGTCAGCACCCTCTGCAGATGCCAGACTCCTTGCTGTCCCAGGACAGGCTCTGCACGGTCATTAGTCTACCCTGCAATTGGAAGGGCAATTAAAACCTGAAGCATTCACTGTAGCTAGCAAAAAATCATTGTAGTAAATGCAAAAGTTCAAGATAAATGTAGGACACTGTTCTATCATCAGATGAAGCTGCATTACAACAGAAATCACCTTTTAATATGCTGGAATATAATAGTGAAGAGGTTCTGTAATACTGTCCTGGTTTCAGCTGGGAGAGAGTTAATTTTCTTTCTAGTAGCTGGCATAGTGCTGTGGTTTGGATTTAGTAGGAGAAGAATGCTGATAACACACTGATGTTTTGGTTGTTGCCAAGTAGTGCTTACACCAGTCAAGGACTTTTTTTCAGCTTCCCATGCTCTGCCGGGTGCACGAGAAACTGGGAGGGGGCACAGCCAAGATAGTTGATCCAAACTGACCAAAGGGCTATTCCATACCATATGACGTCATGCTCAGTATATAAACTGCGGGGAGTTGGCCGGGGGGCAGCGATCGCTGCTCGGGGACTGGCTGGGTGTCGGTCGGCGGGTGGTGAGCGGTTGCATCACTTGTTTTCTTTTCCCTGGGTTTTGTTTGTCTCTCTCGTTCTCCTTTTCATTACAATTATTATTGTTGTTATTATTATTATTATTACTATTATTATTATTATTATTTTATTTCAATTATTAAACTGTTCTTATCTCAACCCGCGGGTTTTCTTACTCTTGCCCTTCCGATTCTCTCCCCCATCCCACCGGGGAGGGGGGGGGTGAGCGAGCGGCTGCGTGGTGCTTAGTTGCCAACTGGGGCTAAACCACGACAAATATATACCCTTTCAACATCCCTCAGTGCCCTTGACAGGTGCCATTAAGAGCCACTGTTCACAACAGGAACATCCAACACAGTGCACATATGAAATGGCACACCAAAAGAAGTAGAGATGTAAAGAGAACAAAGCAGTTACTTTAATTCCTTATTTATCATAAGACATATAAAGAATGCTTGGAAATTTACTGCTGTTATATTCATTTTATTGAAGGGCTAATCATTCATGCTTTAAATACATTAAAAATTATTAACATGCTCTCAGCATATATATAGACACAAACACAGATACTTACATACATACGTATATGTATATCTACTCCTTCACCCTACGAATTACAGTTTTATATTCCTTGTTGTCCAGCAATACTTGCAAGGTAAGAAGAAAGTTATGTAAGAGTTTTAAAATAATCCTATATGTTCTTTGTTTTTCAGTCAAGAGCAGATACCTGTTAAATTTGTAATCACAGTGGGTACCATACTAAAATCAGTTGAAAAATACAGCCTACAGGTTGATTAGTTGAAACAAATTACAGTAAATACCTTAAAATACATGCAAACTTTGGAAGTGAATGTCATTTCCATTATGAAGTGGTATTAGAACTGAAGAGAATGATATTACCTAAACAAAACAGAAGCAGGAATACATTTTTTTAAAATAAAAGTTATTAAAATTGAAATACAGCAGGAAAACACGTCTTCAAAGTCTGACCTCAAATCCCCAGGGATCAGGAAGGAGGGAAACTGCAAGCTGATTTTTAGGCAAGTCTGAAACAGAAGGCCGACTCTGTACCTGCTGACTAATGTCAGCAGAGATCTTCCCTGGGGGCAGCCATAACATGATGCCAAGGGAATAAAAGCAGAGCGCTGCACAGGCATATTAGGGTGGTCACAACAAAGAAAGCTTTGAGAGAAGATGATGGTCTGTCCCTTACCCAGCCTGGCTCCTAGGTGCTAGGCAGTCTGTTTGACCACAGGGAGAAGGGTGTGACCCAGAAGAATCCAGAAATCATGGGAAATCTGGCCTTTACCAGATTGCATGGTGTTGCCCTAAGAAGGCTTTCAACAATGCTGTTAGTACAAGGGTTGTCTCCTAACCCCAAAGTAGGGCACACAAATCAAAGATCCTCAGAAACTGATATTGTCCATAGGGGACAAAGATATAACCTGTAGCCTGTTTGCAGAAAGACGTTCAAAGGTGCTGAAATAAAAAGTATGCTTCTTGGAAGACTAACACACTTCCAAAAGCTAGAGAAGTCACATTATTCAAAAACTGAAGGGCTTCATAGGTGAAAAGAATGTGATTTGAGACACTGGCTCAGTAAATGATTCACTCATCCTGGGCAAACCCACAGTGCAGATGAGTCCTTCATTGCACTGTCTCTGTGTAGTTGTCTCACATCCGCTGTGCACCCATTATCTCATCTCATTAGAGCATGATCTAGAAAGTTACCATGACTTGTTTTGCTGCAGGCTGACAATCATGTCGATTCATTAGTTTATTTTAAAATATGACTGATAGTTGTATGTCGGTGTTTGAATCAGTCATTGATTGCCTGGCTCTGTCAGACACATCATTAATGTTCCCTCAGTTCCCCCAGATTCCGTCTTTGTTACTTTGCACAAATGGTAATTTCTTTTATCCATTCATTCATCTGGGGCAAATTATGGGTGTTTCTTCCTCTCTCGCACAAGACCATATTAAAGTGGCCATTGTTAATGGTTTTGAGAAGTTCTTGATGAATTTTAGTTGAATTCAGTGTATTCTCTTCTGTCAATAATTGCTCTCTTTACACAACTTGTACTTTTAATTCCAGTTGTCCCCTATGGCTAATGAACATGTTGCTTTTCTGCAGGCATTGTGATTTTATTGTTTTTTCTTTGCTTAAAGTTTAGTCACATCATCCATCTTTTTTAATTCTTCTGACAGCCTGTTTCTAAATGATAAATTTGGTGATACAATGTAAACTTCTTCCAACTATTCTTCCTTTTCCTACCTTTGCACAGGGTAAGATCAGCAACAGGAATATATCTTCAGGGCTTGCAGCTTCCTGGCAAGTCGTATTTTTGCAGCTTTCAGACTAAGTGCAAAAGCTAAATGCTTGTCAATAATGCTTTTTAACAGTCGGTGATCCTCTTCAACTGTTGCTGTGCAGCCACAAATCTACTGATAACATTTATGGCACCTGGCAACAATGGCAAATCACTCCTTCTCCCTTTGAACTGCTTTGGCGTCACCACTGTGCCACTCTTTCCAGCTGCAGTGTTGCACCATTTGCTGTTCGCAAAGCATCTCCTTTTACTGCTTATTTGTAGTTTCTGATGATCACTTTTAACAGCGTTTTATGGACAATGACAACCTTCATGTTCTGGGAGGTCTTGTCCTAATTGCTTGCATGGTACCACTTGCTGTTTATTTTCACAGTTCTTGTAGCAATGCAGCAATTCTTGTTGCCATTGCTATCCATATGCCACTCTTCTAGCACTTTTTACCTCTCCTTTGGGTCATTTGTGATGTTAATGTCACCTAGATTTTATTTTGTACAGGGCTGATGGCTCCTGTTCCTAAAACGTGACCACAAAAATTTATTTGCACTCCACAGCACAGTACCACTCTGGCCCACTTGCACATTTAAGTATTTGAAAATAACTTGCAAAACAAAGTAGTTGCTGTAATTTTGATAGTTTGGTCATTGCCTCTGCTCCCAGATCCTTTCTGATTCTTGAATAATATAGGATTCAGGCCTCCATCAAAAGTAGAATCATTCCTTGTATTGAACTACACAGAAGTATTTGATTTTTTTTTAAATCAAGATGCTTATTAAAACCTTTCCATGTAGATGACCCAGTCCCAATTCTGTTACTTTAGTAGGTTTATGTTTTATTATGTAAACAATAAAAATTTAGTTTCAAAATCTGCAAGAGATATCACAGTCCATTACTTTAAATTTTAAAATATCCTGAATTTAAAAGAAAACTGTTTAAAAGTATTTTTGTGTGCATAATAATTTTGTATTAAAGCTAATTAATCATAACAGCCCCAATAGCTTGCAGATAATGCGAATTTACAGAGGAATATGCAGTAATATGTTTTTCAAATTATATTCCATATGGATTATCAACTTTGCCCTTCATATTTCAATAGGAATTCAAGTAAGTGTCCTGCCAGAAGAATACTGGGAAAAAAGCTAGAAAATAGCAGCTGAATACATGTTCAAGACAGCATGCTGTTTTGAGTTCTTTTATCTTATCTCAGAAAGTACATCTCAGAATATTTATGAGAGTGTTGCCAGCATGTGCAATTATTTGTTGCTGTTTTTGCAAGGGTGTTGGAGCCAGTAATGCCAGCACTGATGCCTTCTCCCAAATGCCACTTTTTAGTGGAATCTCACTCTGATGTCTCCCATGCTTGGGGGTGAGCAGCAACTGAAATGCTGCAGGAGAGAGGCAGATCTCTCCAGGGCAGCAGGCAAGTGGAGGGTGCAGTAGGAGATGCAGGGAGGGACACAGGGAGGGTGTCTCCCAAATCTAAATGGTCTATGAGGGGGCTACCAGGGTCCACCACCTTTTCCTTTCCTTACGCCTTTCCTGTGTCCTCAAATGTGAGAACTTTGAGTCACCAGTGGTCATTTCTCATCAGAAAAGGAAAATTGCAAAAGAAATTGCGTGAACTGGTTTCCACAGAGGAATCCTTGTTCTGTTGGCTTCAACAACCACCTTAAAAAGCAGATGATGTGGGAAAATAGTGTGCTAAAGTAAAAAAACATACCCATGAAAAAATGGATCATATAATGATTCACAAACTCAAGTAAGGCAAGATGGAGGGAGCACCTATTTTTTCTTAATGAAATACATTTCTTTGTTCTGAATTATTCAATGGCTTTTTCTTGTGTACTTTAACAAGGACTATATGCAAGTTAAATATCAGTGTATCAATGACTTTGTACTTGCACTAGCAACTTGGAAGATACCCAGTCAGCTGAGAATACTGGCTAGTCCTAGTTTGAGCAAATGGATCAGAGCATCTTTAATTTTTTTAAAAGTCAGATCTTTCCAAATGTAGGATTCATATGTTTTTGTAGCCTCAGGGAAGCAGCCAGCTGAGAATGGCTAACCTTTATTATGGGATTTCTCTTCTCTTCTATTTAATACACAAACTTATTCACCATAACAACCACTAAAAACTGTGTGGCATGAAACAGTAAAAAAAAAAAAAAAAAGCAGCAATACCCATCCTTGAAGGAATACTAATTCAAGGAAACGTCAGTTCCATAATGGAAAAATGTACAAAATACCATAGTTCAGAATGGCAGGCAATTTTAAAACTGGAAATATTGGAGCTGTTCCTCTTACATGGATATAAATAATGATAAATCTGCTAAAATCTGGGAAAGTACAATGCCCAATTTTAGCTTAAATTCTATTCTGCCTTTTGTGAAATAAATAAAACATAATGCCCTGTGATGTTAGAGACACAGGCACAGGGGAAATACGTTCATAAGACATATTTAGAATAGGAAATAGAAAATCAGAATATAGGAATGACTGAATTTCATAGAAGGTTTTATCGCATTGTTTGCATTTTTCTTTATTTTGAAATGACAATGACATTAAACTAAGTTTTCACTACATACTAAACAGAAAAACTGAATAATGATGCTCACTTATAATGTACTATTTAGAGAGAGTGGAAATCTGGTAGAGAAAGGCTACATATGTTACAGAAGACAAATTACCCTGTTAGGTCTTAATCAATTATACCTAATGTTTTTGACGATGTTTTAATATACAGTTTTGTATTTCTCCTGACTTCATAAATGTTGAAGATATTTGGCTAAACACCATCTAGCATAATATTGACATAGCTTCACTAAATCTACAAGAGGGAAGACTGGATTGCTTGTATGATTAGGCAAATCCTTAGACAACCTACTGGCTAGTGAGTCATCTGTGAAATTGTTGCTGTCAAGCTGCGAACTTCATGTGTATTTTGTCATTGCTTACTTGCTTATCATTTTGAGAAAGGCTTGAGGAATAAATGGTTGTGTGACCTTTGGGGGGTTTCTTGAATGCCTAGAATCTGCAAAGATCAAAGTGGATGGCTGATACATGATCTATAATGTTTTCCTAACACAACTATTATCTTTGCGGGTTTTGGTAGCAGCAAGTGCATTTATAGCATAAAAGAGGAGAAAACTGGCCAAAGTATGACACACATTCTTGGCCAAGGGATGAAAAAATTTTTATCCTCATACACAACCAAAGCACTATTAGACATTAGATACCCTATGTTTTGTTAAAAAAAGAGGCAAGCAAACAATTTTTTCCTCAAATGTCTCTTTTTGTGTATTACATGTATGATAAAAGTTCTCCATTTCTCACTGTGCATTTTGTTCTTTCTTCTCCTATGTCCTTTATTCCATGCAAGCACATTTTCTATTTTCATTCTCCTTTAAACTAGCTTCAAGTTTCCCTTCCCCCAGTCATTTGCTTTTCTGAACTAGCTTTTTTGTTTCCCTGCTAAAGCTTCACTGTTTTGTCCATGTTACTTTCTTTCATAAAATCGCTCCCAAGTACTTTTTCTCTGCAGCTCTTCCTTCACTCTGCTGCTCTCTTCCCATGTCCCAAGCCAGTCTTCTCACTACCACTTCAAAAAACCTCCCTACTGCTCTAGGGGTTATCTTTTCAACTCTCCTTGTATGAGTTCCTCTCTACCTTACTTCAACCCATTTCATCTCTTACTATATTTGGTTCCTTCTCTTGCAGGCATCTTCTCTATGAGTTACTGTTGGCCCAATTTCACAGCAGCTCTTTGCCCATTTCTTGATTCTTTTGTCCCAACTCTCATATATACATGTTATGTTTGCCTATAGTACAATTTCAAGAAGCAGAATAGGGGAACTGGATCTAGGAGATGAGATCTGTACTAAGACCGAGGTTATACCTAACTTGATGTTACAAAGTGCTGAAGCTAACAGGACTGGTCGCCAAGTAATGCCATGGAATAGAGTAAAAAATTTGACTCTAGGATGGCTTCTCTCTATACATATCACCTCTAAGCAAAAGGGGACCTGCTTCCCTATGCTATCCAGGCAATACGGCTCAAGGGTGGCCTGGAAGGATCTGATAACAAGAGAATGGCCTAATATTTGTTGATACCCAACCCTCTTGCTTTTTGGAACTGGTATCAACAAAGCTATCAACTATCTATCTACTACAAACTGAGTGGAGGCATTGATTCATTTCATATGAATCACTAAAAACTTCAACCATTACTTACCTCTACTTACTTAGAGGGTCTGTATTTCACTCCCAGTTTTCTTAACCATGAAGTCTAAAAACCATGAAATACTATGACAGTCCTCATGAGAGTGTTTGTAGCTACAGACTGTCAGTTGACACTCTCCCCTCTCCCCAACAAAAACATATGTGCACACTTCTGTAAAGAGAATTTACATTTTCATTTCTCAGACAATATTGCACTTCCTGGATAGTTAAGAATAATGTGGCATGCAGAAGTTTTAAAGTGTAATTTGGTTGTATGAGTGCACATGGACAATACATTTGAGCAGCAAAAAGATTTCCATCCACTGCCATCGACTTAGCATTACAAACAGAAATAAGTACTTTCTTATAACTTTCAGAACCTTATTGCCACAGGTCATTGTTTTTAAACGGAGCCAATGGCTTGGAGTGGCATTTAAAGTGTCTAGGACATGTGCTAGAATACAGCCATTTGCCTATGCACATAATTTGCACTTGTGATTGTAGAAAAGAGTCCTTACCAGGCTTTGCAGTTTGCGTAAGTCAAAGCAAATTCAATATGCTGTATTTCCGTGGTCTGGAAAGCAGATACGGTTTAGAGGTTTCATCTGGTTTCTTGTTGTCACAGGTCTAATAACGTCTGGAAGGTGACTCACTGCTCCATCCATTCTGGTCATGATACAAGCCACACTAAAAAAAAATAGGCATTGTTGATTAGTTAGGTCTTCACCAGTTAAAACCTGGAGTACCTCAAAAGGAAAATACAGTCCACAAAGCAATAAAAATGAGATCAAAGCATGTTCATATTTCAAATGCATAGCTGCTGTCTTTCTAAATAATGTGCCATTAAAACCAAACAATATTTGCATTTGCGTAATTCTATTTTTCCTGAGTAAAGTACAGATGCCATGTGTTGACTGTGTTTGAAAAGACTGTGAAGGATTTACTGTATGGTGATAGGTTAATATATCATAAGTCCTTGGCATATGATAATCTAACTTCTAGAAAATTTTATGATCATCCATGAGAAAGCCAAAAGGAGATAATAGAGCTCCACTCTAAACTCTGCAGCTGTGAAGATAAAACTAATACAAGTCCACTTCTTCTTTAAGAAAATAAAATCAAGCAAACCACAAATCTCTTCAATCTATTAAATAAAGGCTCACAAGGTGTTCACCTACACCTGAAAGTTACTCTGGTTCCCACAAGGCACAAAGTTAAATACAATAACTGTTCCTAATCAAATCTATGTGTGATACTCTTGCATTTTTTAAACAAGGTCTTACTACTTTGTGATTTAATCAACTTACAGAGCAAGTTAAATTAAACTAGAATGAGGCACAATTATTCCCCAAAAGTATTAAATTAGGAATTTTTCAGGACCCGTAATTCCAGGAAAACTCTGTCTGTTGATATTCCTCTCATTGCCGTCAGGTTTCTCCCAAACATACGTTAGCATTTCAGTGTCCTTAACACCTATTTACTTGAGCAAGACCTGAGAAAACTACGATTGTTAAATGATTCTGCTCTAATTGCTTTGAAATCCCTAATTCTTTTGTAAATCTTTCCTAAAGCTCCTTGACTGCAGATTGAGCTTAAAAATTTTATATATGTTTAATGTATAAAAATGGTCTGAAAGTTAAACACTGAGCTGACCCAGCAAAATAACTGTGGTTTTTTATCCTCACAGTTATTCAGTCATGACATTTACAAGTTTCCATACTGTAAAACCTCATGTGAGTAGAAAAAATATTTTTACTACAACTCAGAGCTTTGTAAATCCAAGCAATCTGATAAAACAAACGACCAGTAAAAAGAGTAGACACTCAATACTGTTATCACATCTTGATCTGTCCAGATAGTGTCTCTCCCATGGAAAACTCCTAACTGGTACTGTACTAATAAAGCAATCAGTTTCACTGGGGAATTAAACTTACTGCTGACATGCTAAGCAATATTTTTGAAGACTGTAGTATGGATATATAAATTCATTGTAGGCCATAAGCATTCAGTTTTTCTTCTATTGTTATTCCACTTCGATGGTTAGCTGCGCTGACTTTGATTTGCCCTTGGCTGCTGTCACACCTGGCCTTTCAAGCTGCTGTTAGCAGGGACTCATTGGCACAACAGAGTCTGCCGCAGGACGCCAACTATGACCCTCCACTGACCACCCGTCACTGAACTGGCCAGCTTTCCTGGGAGCCTCACATCAAAATCATCATGGGCCAAAAGCCACAACAGGGTACTTTGGTGTAGGTGCCCTGCATACTTGGGGAGTAAAGGAAAGGAGCACTGCAGGGAGTAAGGGAAAATCCCTCTACAGTTGACAGGGTCAGCCCAGCAGCAGGGCAATCCCTTGGCAGTATCAGCCTCAGCAGCCCTCCCGGCCACATGGTACAGCCTCTGTGGGGAAATTCACATGAACAGCCGAGACACATATGGCTTAAAATGGTAGAAACTGCAAACTTCGCTGGTGTTAATTCCCTCTCTTAACTCTGTTCTCCCTCTCTCATGCTCTCCTTTCCCCTTCAGCAGTGCATTTAGGCTTTCAGTTTCTGGAATTTTTGCCTGCTGGGATAGTTTTTGTCTTTGTTGTAGAGATCTTTGATGTTGTTTATACTTACATACTTTGGAAGGCTCCCTTTTCTTTTCATATTATAGGTTGTACATTAGCCAGACATCTTGCTATTCTTTTTTTCTGCAGCTAACTAATTGATTGATTGTTCGCAGTACAATTGTTGGAAAGGGAAAAGAACGCTATTAATTAATTGGTAAATGAACATGCAAAATAACAGATGTTTGAAACACAGAAAACAGAATATAATATACTGTCTTTAAATGACTAAACAATGTGTGGGAAAAAAGAAATCAAACATGCACAACTCCCTACCCTGCTGCTTTCAGGAACATGGTCTTTTGTCTCAAAACTCATCCAACCAGAAGGTGGTTTCTATTCTCCAGAATCACTGATTCAGATGATGTCTGCCTTTGACAAGAGTGCATTTACCATGACGGGGGGCCATTTTTGCCTCAAATCCACCTTAAGGGACTTGTATTGAGGCTGATCTAAGTCTTATGAATTCTTTTTATGTACTATCTCTGGGATATGCTTTTCCTAACTGTTTCCAGCTAAAATCATTCCTGCTTATTATGTCCTTTCTAAATTAATAAATTAATGTCTAAGAATAAATCATATCTTGACAAAAAGATCATGTGTGTTTTTGTGTAATGTAGGTTTTTTGTGTAATATATGTGTTCAGGAAGAGATGGTTTTTAGCTGTGTTAGTTTGTCTCAGAAAAACATCAGCTCTCTGGGCTGCATTTCAGCTATGAAAATTTGTTACAGTCCAAAACATACTCTCTGACATCTTTTACCTAACATAATTTTAAACAAGACTTTGCACAAGTCCAACATAAGAACATACTATTCATAGTTAATCCTATGTCCTCAGAAGCACGCTTTTAAACAGAAGCAGTATTTTCAATACAGACATGGCTTTCTTCCTGCTGTAAAAATGCAGTAGAGATAACCTGATTACAGGCTTCTGTTACATTAAATACAGATGAATTTTTATCTTTTTTGATTTTTTGTGGTTGTCACTGTTGCTTTAATCATACAAGATAAAAATGGTAGAACAAATGACCAGAAGAGGTGATCAGTACTACAAGATCCTTCTGATCCTCAGCAATTCTGTTTAAAGACAGAGTGTAAGAAGTCCCATTGAAACTTATGGGAATTTTTCCACTAACCTCAGTGGGAGATAATCTAGGTTTAACATTTTCAGTGTAAGTAATTAAAGTACCTGAGGCCTTGATCTAGGTTATACGTCAATATAATTATACAAGTGTAGCTTTTTTTCTATACTATTGTACACATAGCTATAAAGGTATAATTTTCTACAAGGGCATTTGAATTCTGCTCAAAGAAAAATAAACCAGTAACAGCTCTCATGTTAGCTGCATGCTTTGCTATGACTTAATTGTAAATCAAAAAAGTACCCAAGGAGTACAGACTTGGGGGGTTATAGTAATGCAACCATATTAGAACAATTCTGCAACCCCAAAATTTTCCATGTAGATAAATCCTTTTGCATAGGCACTCTGGACTGAGCCAAGAAGGAAGATAAAGATTAATCATTACAAATCCTAAGTTTTAGGGGCACTACCATCTATGACAATTTTTCTCACTTAGTTTGCAACGTCCTTATACCCAGCAGATCAAGTGATACTGAGAGGAAAAGCACCTAGCTCCAAACGCAGAGAAGAACCTAATCATGCTGGGAATCACGTCAAGCTGCTAGCATAGCACCATGCCCTAATGCATATACCTGCCTTTCAATAAGGCTAATGATCTCAGGCACAACACGAGGTCACTGTGAACTAGACCTGGTTCCTGCCTTGCTGGCTCAACACGCGAGCGAGGCACACCACCCCCGTGCCCATGGCTTCCCTTACAGACACACAGGTGCAGGGGGCTTCAGCAGCTCCAGGGCAAAGTGTGAATCTAAGCAGGTGCTCTAGGGTGCTGTGGGCTGAGCTTAGAAGATGTAATTTGGCTCAATCGGCTATAATCATAGTGAGCGTAAAGCCTGGTGAGCACAAGGATGTCATGAAGTAAACCAAGGTGACAGCAGAAAACCAGAACTGCTATTCTGCACTGACTTCAGGTGCAGATCTTCCATTCTGGGATACAAATATACCCTCACCATCAGCTCAGTCCCTGTCCAAAGAAAGCTCACTTGAAGGAGCTAGGAAAACTGAGTTCAAGTCCATGAAACCAGCCAGAGTAACTGGGATTGCATTGTAAGCTTACTCCACAGTACTTCTCCATATTAGAAGATGAATGTAGTCTTAATTCACTGCAACAATACTGAATAAAGCGCATGTTGCAGCATCTTCTTAATTGGTCAAACAATGCATGACTTTACATGCTGTCAGCCCTGTCAATGTCAGAGTTGGTTTTTTAAAACCACATTCATCAAAGGCAGCATGGAAAGGTCTTGCCTGCAAGCCAGGGCTTGGGACTGTGGCCCTCATCTCACTGCAAGAGAGGGAGACTTTAGCTCTTTAGACACACCTCTTCTAAAGTATTTAACACCTGCATATGTTTAGATTGTTTGGAAAATTGGTTTGAGGCCCAAATTTACAAAGGTATTACAAAGAAGTATCTGGCTTCTATTCCATTTCCTTGGGAGTCCAATGACAAAACACCTTTGGGAATTTGGGCCCCAGGTCTTTTTAAAAAATGTTTTCATTGTGTCTGATCTAACCTTCAGTTCCTCCTCAGAGCTAAGGAAATTAAAATTTTAAATGTTATGTAAGTGTCACCTGTACATTGTCAATATTATTAAGCATATTTGAGGCAGTGGATGAACTGGAAGCCTAACCATAAAGACAAAGGTGGAAAAGAGGAGTATGTTGTCTAAACATTTCTCTGCCAGTACAGGATTGTTTCACACGCCATATTTCCTGCAATGTGATAGAACATAGTTAAACTATTAATTCATTCCAGAGAATTTGTAACACTTTATTATTTAAATTGTGTAGTCCAAGAGGTTTACATTTAAAAAATCAAACTGTTGTACCAATAAACTAAGATTTACAGTGGGTCAGGAATGAAACCCTCTGTGGTACTGAACAGAAGTGTGATGTGCTGTGGCTGGGAGACCGAGGGAAGGGTTTCCCTCTGGGGATGCAGGGGCCTTCCCATCTCTGCTGCTCTCTACTGCATTCTGCTAGCATTCAGAGCTGACTGAAGCTGCCTTAGGCTGCCAATAACACTGGATTTTACATTCGTGATTATTGTAATAATGCACTTGCAGGAAATTTTCAGGACTTAAATAGTTTCTGCAGAAATACTTTACTCACTATTACCTCTCACCCAGGCTCCAAAATAAAATGAGACGTATAGGTCAGTTCTCTCTTAGCACAAGAATGTTGCCCTGGAGCAGCAAGCCAACTGCAGCAAAAACTGCCCATGAAATTCTTGGGTGCAGTATGAAGAGGAAAAATAATGTGGAAATTGGGTAAGATGCACACCGATACAAAATGATGATGATGATGTCTGAAATTTTTGAAAAAAAATTTTGAAAGGAAACAATTGGGGAGAGTGGGGTGCTGGCCAGCCAGATGCAAGGACGCGTCACCTCTCAGAGACCTCGCTGGTCCTCGGAGCTGAAAACATCTTTTGAAAAGCTTCGCTGAAGACTGGAAAGCAAAATACATAATGGATATGTCAGGCAGCTCCCACCATCCTCTTCGCATTAAACCTGTTCAAAAAATCAACAGAAGGAAGGTCTCGGGTCTGAACGGGAAACTCGTACTGCTCCTTTCCCTCAACATCTCTCACCCCCCCTCCCCCAGCCTCTCTCCCCTCTGTCCTTCCCGCTCCCCCCTGGGCGAGGCTGTCTGTCCCGGCGCCCGCGCTCTGCCTTCCTTGCCTCTCTCCGGCCCAGGGCTAGGGCTCCAGCGCGGGGCTGCGGGGGCCGGGCCGGGCCAATGTGGGCCGGCGCTGCGGAGCCGGCGGGAGGCTGCGGGGCCGGGCCCGCGCTGCGGAGCCGCCCGNGCGGCGGCGGGCGGCCAGCCTGGGCGAGATGCTGCGGGAGGTGGAGGCGCTTATGGAGGACACGCAACACAAGCTGCGCAACGCGGTGCAGGAGGTGAGGGGGCGGCGGGTGGGCCCGGGGGGACCTCGCGGTGTGGGAGGCTCCTTCCCCCTCGCTCCCCCGGGCCGCGCCGCACCGCACCCCACCTGCGGGGGCTCCTGGCAGCCGCCGCCTCTCCGCGTCCCCTCAGCGGGGCCGGGCCGGTGCGCGCGACAAAGCCGTGAGGAGCCGCTGCCCGAGGGGGCGACCTGCGCGCTTCTCGGCCGGGGGAGCGCGAAAAATCATTTCAGGTCGGTGTCCGCCGCCGTCAGCCCGCCCGGTGCTGCCGCCCTCCTCAGGCGGGAAGGCGGGAGGCGTGGGGGGTACCGGTGCGGCCGCCTGCTGCGGCGGCAGGTCTCTCCTCTGCTCCTGGCGCTGTTTCTTCGCACTGCAGGCTTTCCTGCCCCGCTTCTCGCATCGCCCCCGCCACCTCTGCTCCCTCCCTTCGGCTGCTGCGCGTCCCGGCGCCTCGGGGTTCGCCGTTTGTGTCTGTGTGTGTGTCTGTGCTGCGGCGCTGGGGGCTGCACTGGAAAGCCACCCCCCTTGCAGCAAGGCAGGCAGATGGTGAGGCAAAAATGCAGGCAAATAGTCCGTCTGAATCCTAAAGTGGGAAAATAACAGTATGTGGCAAGGGGAGGAGTGAAGAGTTATTTTATTGTCTTAGTACAGCAGGAGCTAAGAGACAAGAGGTTATCCCAAACCAGGGTTCAAAGGTGTAAGACAGTCCTGAAAACACATGTGGAGAAGCGGCTTGCTTTTGATGTAATTCCGCATCTCGATCTCAACTTCCTTGCCCAGAATCTCACAGGGCCTGTTTCAAAGCCAGGAACTGAGTCTGGACCCTGAGCCATTGTCTCGTATCACTATCAGAAGACCTTGTTCCTGCATTCCCCTTACTTCTGCGCTTTTTTCCCCTTCAGGTTAAGAATCACCCTTCCAAGTTCTCTTTTCCTCTCATTCAAAAATACATAGCCCAAAAAACCCCTTTTACTGACAACCCACTGGGGAAACAGACCTTTGTTTACTATAATTAGGTAATTTCTGAACGTTTACTATCAGCTGGACAGTTGCTGGAATCTACCTCTGTCATCCACTCCATTTAGACTGCAAACCCATTGAGACAAACCATTTTTCTAAAGTATTCTTTCCAATCCCAAAAAAAAGCTTAGTTATAAATAAGGATGTAGTAAAAATTTCTGCATGTTTTCCTATAGTCAGTTCTGGATGGAGAACGGTCTGTATACAGCACAGAATGTGGATTTTCTGAGCTGCGTCTTAGCAGATAAATGCCTTACACTTAAAAAGGTTTGCAGCTGTCATTTAAAATAAACAGACACACCACAAAGAGAATTTTGTCTTGGGAAAAATTCTGTTGTTCAGCCTGGCTGAACTTGTGGCCTCCTAGCTCTGTTACAGCAGTTGCAAATAATGAAGTGACACAACTTATTCAGAGTTTGTGTTGTTTACAAGACTCATGCCCTTTTGCTGAGTTTACTCTGTTTTCTGATTCAGAGAGGACTCCTTTTCTGTGTTGAGTCTTCATCTGGCAAACAAAGACAGCAGGAACTGAGATAGAGAATGAAACTCTGGATGTGTGCACCCTGCTCTGTAGGACTGCTGCTGTTGACTTCAAGGGGCTTTGGCTATGTTTCTCTGTTCTGCCAGAGTATTTTCTCTTCTTTATCAGATGGGAAAGTCTGTCCTAAGTGTTTAGTGGTTTTCTGGGAAAAATAGAAAGCTGGGCTCTTGACCGTCATCAGCCAGTGCAGATACCAAATTGTCACTAGTCTTCACGCACTTTCTCCTCAGAGGGACTGACTTTGGCTTAAACAGTCCAGAGCTCAAGGGTTTAGCTCTCCACTGTTTTTCTAGTCCATTAAAAGAGCTGCTGTGGTCATTGTCTGAAACAGCTGAGTAAGCGTTCCCATACAGGGGGATCTGTACTAACAGCACCACATAATAAAACAGGGCATTACTGAGGGCTGCACAAGAAGTGTTGCTTGTTCTCTTTTGTGTAATTTTTGCTAATTTTCAGCTGGTTTATTTAAATTTGACAGATGGAAGCTGAAGAGGAAGGGGCAAAAAAACTGTCGGAAGTAAACTTTGAAAACTTACCTCCCAACTATCATAATGAGTCCAACACAGAAACCAGAATTGGTAATAAAACTGTTCAGACTCATCAAGAAATTGATAAGGTATGAGAAAATACATATAGCAAACTGCTGGTTCTTACACAACCTTTCCTTCAAAAATAAAAACAATTTTGCATGCTTTGGGAAGAAATAAGGTAATTTGGAGCATAAACTTTCCTGATGATAATTACTTTGGGGTTTTATTGTATCTTATTTGCTTTCCTAATCACTGTGTAGGGGCATATTTCATAAAAGGTTAATGTGAAATAATAATTTATTTTGAAAAAAGTGCCTGCTAAAAATGGAACACAGGTACAGCTATTACATGGGCCATAAAAGAATGACCATCTCTTGCTCAGTTAGCTTCATTACAGTGACATTTTAAATAGATAAGGAGGTAGCCTTGTCATCTGCTTTTCCCCCCCAGATTAGGATTTTATATGAGTGACAGCAAAATGGGAAAAAAAGGAGGGTGTGGGGGTGGGTTAGTTATTGCAGAATGTAGGACTGAGAGTAACAAAAGACTAATAAAAAAATGTAGTTTGATATTTTGTTCTTCTTTTGCTGTATCAGGTTACAGATAACAAAACTGGATCAACAGTTTTTTCTGAGACAGTTATTACATCTATAAATGATGGAGAAAACAAAAGAAATCATGTAAGTGAACACATTTTTTCCTTTTGAAAATTAAACGAATGCTTTGGGTTCATCATTCAGAAGAAGGTGATGTAGTTCACCTAGTGAAATTTCTGAATGCTTTAAAACACACAAAACCATTAGGGGTAAGCAGTCAAAAAAGTTTTTGTTTTTGTTTTTTAATTAATTTAACTTAGGAATATTATATTATGAATTGGAAGCAGAGTTTCAATGTTGTGGTTAACTGAGGTGCTTGATCTGAATATCCAATTTGTCAAATAGAAATGTTGTACTCGTATAGCAAAGACAGTTACACAGCCCTTTCCAGTGAGCGTGAATAAACCCTTAGTATAACAGTGTTTAATGTATGTCTTCTCAGTGCTCCTAGTAAAAAAAAGATTGATTTATAGACTTTTAACACTAGAAAATAAACCCCAAATTGTCTATCGTGGGGAGTCTGTGGAACAATATATGGCTCCATTTGCTTTTCAGCCTAACCTAGTGATGGACAACTGGGTGTGAACTGTCACTTTTGGGAGGAGGAGAGGGCCAGGACAATAATCCCCCTCCCCTCTGGAAATACAGTTGCTTAAGGATTCTCGAAGAATATTCTTTACCTGAGTCTTGCAAACCCAGGTACATTTGCTAAACATCGGTAGTCCCATGAGAAATTCGGCACGTACCACTACTTAGAACAACTGTTAGATTTTCTTCAGTTATAGTCTTACCAAAATGGACTTTTTTAATGCTCTTACTAAGGCAGGACTTGCCAGTGTTTCCTCTGATAGCTGGCTTCATCTGACTAATAGTTTGTGGTTTAATTTAGTTTAACATGCCGTGGCTTTTTTTAGAGTAACTTTTTTCCAGTTCTTTCACAGAAGCAGCTCTTTAACTATTTTATAAAACATTAAAAAGAGAAAAAATTGTGGCAGTAGTTCCTGTTTTTAATGGGCATAAAACCTGAAATCAGTGCATCTTTTCCGCTATTATCCTCTAAATAAGTTTTCCCTCTTTCAGCTCATATTTTTATACTGCTATTAAAGTTTGAGAACGGCAAGTAGCAAAATAAAGTTGCTTGGGTGTGCTATACTTCTGTTTTTTACTATTTCACAAAGCTTATAGATTAAGCGGTAAGTCAAGGTACAAAATAAATTGCAACTATTCTAAGCTACAGTTTGGTTTTATACTAAGTGTTAACATATGCCACAATGCTTTTTAATAATGAGATATGTGTAATGAAGGCAATCCAAATGTTTTTTTTAAAGCAAGTATGGCCATCATCTTCAAACCCAGTGTACAAAGGCAAACTTTTCAACCTTCCTAGCATGGGGACACAACACTGGTGGTGTTTCATAATGTATTTGGCTTGCTTGTGGTGTCTAATCATTCTTCACAGCTGTAAAAAATATTTCTGAGTTAGCGTTCTCCAATAATCATGCAAAGTTCCTTATAAGCTTCATATATCAAGTGACATTATCTGCATTTTCCTTATGGGAAGGTTGCCTCACTTACCAAGCCAGTGCTGCATCCAGAACCAATGCCGATATTAGTCTTCCAGCTAAAGAATTGGAGGGCTGAACACAAATTTCTATCAAACTTCATGGTGGCAGTCTTTATTCAATTATGAAGTAAGCATAATCAGAGCTGATCATGTTACCTCCTAATCATTTCAATCCTGGA
Source organism: Balaeniceps rex (assembly GCA_013401315.1). NCBI lineage: Eukaryota > Metazoa > Chordata > Aves > Pelecaniformes > Balaenicipitidae > Balaeniceps > Balaeniceps rex. The sequence goes on from VYZW01055548.1 coordinate 237,963, forward strand.
GCGCTTTATTCATCAACATCCTTACTGCAGCAGCTGCTGAAACAAAACTACATTTGTTAATGTTTATTTCCCCTCTCACACTCATTTTGAACTTTCAGCATGCCCATGGTACAAACACTTTATTTAGAGGTTGCCAAGTTAGAGAAAAAGCTAAATGGGAAAAGCAACCAACAGACGTATTTGGCTGTTATTTAAGGAGAGCGGGCAAACACACATATATTAATTTGACTGAGGTGCGTAACAGAAGTAAATCTGAAAATACTTGAAAACTTTAAACATTAAGGAGGAATATGAATTACTTAGGGTACTACAAGAGTCAAGAACTATTGTAGTAATAATGGCATGAGACTGAGAATTGGAAAATTTGGGTTACAGCAAGAAAAACGTGCTGCCAAGGGGAGATCTACCAAGTGGAAGAAAAACTTTGTCCAAATTAAAAAGCATTATTGCTTAGATCTGTAAACTTAAGACAAAAGTATTGGGAATATGAGTTACAGAAAACTTTGCACTGGCCCCTTAGGTCATTTTTATATACATAAATTTTCATACTTGAGGTGTCGTGTAACATTGTGGGAGGTCCCAGTCACTTTTCAGGCCACAGGCTTCACAGACCACTGGACAGTCGAAGAGTAATTCTGCTTCTTTGCTGCTTATTTTAAAGGCTAGCAATAAAGTTATATATGTATAGGTTTTGTATTCTCCAGGCAGTTAAAAATTGAAACCTTTTGAAATCTGTTTGGAGATCATCTCAGTGGATCTCTAAATAACAGCTAGTATATGCTGTTCTGTAGTACACATCCTTAATACCCATCAGTGATTCATCCTGCTGTGTAGTATAACGCAACAAGAGGTTTGTACAGTTGTAGCTATAAGTATTGACAGTCATTTGAAAAGGGTGATACTGACATTTTGTTCTGGGGATGGAGAATTTGGTAGCAGAGGCTGTAGGGAGCCAGCCATTGGGAACAGGACCGCTGTTCTGATGCTACTCCCGTAGCCTTCAGATTGGTGCCTCTTTAGAACAGCACTCTTGTTTTTATTTTCAATCTGCCAAGTAAAAGAAATGGGCACATGCTATCACACAAGCTCAACTTTTATGCTTGTAGGGAAACTGAATGCTGAAAACTAAACCTTTTTCATAGGTTCAGTTTGTAGGCTTAGCTTATAAAAGTTAAAGATTCCCACAGCTCCTGCACTTAAGGTACAAAATTGGGTGGTACATACAAGGATTCATCAAACACCCCGGCAAACCACCTGCTCTGAAATGTAAACTCTATATAATTTATTACCGCAGTAATTAGTAATAACCGGAACCCTGCAACCCTCAGTTCACATCTATTCTCTGAGCCAAGTTAAAAGCCACTGAAATCACTGGAAGTTTTTCCAGTGACATTATTGAGCTTTGAGACATGACGCAAAAGCCTCACAGGTAGGCAAAGATGTGTCTTGTGACAGATCTGTGTTTCAGTAATAAATCCACATACTGGCTGGAATGAAATTTGGGACTGGAGAAGCAGCTTCATGGAAAACAGGTTGTGTCTGCTTTTTAAATCACAGCACCTATGTCCTCCTGCAAACAGGTACAAATACCCACATATATAGTATGTATAAATATATACAAGTATATACACATACATACGGTGCAGATACACTATTACAGAAACATAAGGCATAATCTTACACACACACACACTTTTCCCTCTCAGACAATACTTATTCTTGGCCTTGCATCACAAAAGTATTCTGTATAGACTGTGTTCTTTGTTATTGAATGGCTCACTTGACAGTATTTTGATGGCCAGAAGAGTATCGGTATTTTAAGTCTCCAGAAGAGGAATTGGGCTGCTTGCCATTTCTGGAAATGCAATCCAGTTCTTCAGAGGTGCTGCATTATTTGGAGGCGCCATTTACATTCCCAGACTAACATTCACTTTCTCAGATGTCAGCGAGGACTGACATTCACCAGCATAGATGTCAGGCTTTGATCCAACAGTCTTGTATCTTTAAAGAGGCCAAATACAGGCAAGTAGTAGCTGGATGTGCATGTTTTTATGTCTGTGCAGGGTTTTACATCCACTTGCTCCTGGGTTTAAGGTTCAAATATTCTATAATTTACTCCTCCGAGGAACATTAGTTAGCTTGCAAATTAATAGAGTAATTCCAGTAGTAAGCTCAAGCATAGAACACAGATAAAGTAACAGCACTCTTTATTACCATATGAAAATCAAAATGTTTTCTGGCTTGTGGACTATTCCTATTTCAATTGTGATACATGAGCCTAACCAATGAAAAGCAAGCATGAAGAATAAAAGGAAACAAAATTGGTACTGGTAAGATTTGCTGCACAAAGATTCATTGCATTTCTTCTCAGTTGCGTTCAGAGTAGTATTGTATATAAACTCTCTCTTCTAATTCAAAGCTAGTGGACCTAAGATTTTTTTTCTGGTCCGTATTAATTCGATAAATAAAAATAGCAACAGATTCTCTTTAGCAATTTTTTTTTTGTTCAAACTTTAATAGAAGTACATCTGGTTGCTTTCAATTCTCTTTCTTGAAAGACATTTTTAAAGATGGTAATATCTAGGAAGGGTGTGCCAGGGAACTGGAAGAGTATCATGCATTTCTCATTTGGCTTTGGCACTACAAAAAACATTCCTTTCTTTTGCTTGTCCTTGATGGTAGAGGCTCTTGAGGGCATAACTGCACTTTCTCATTAGTTACACAGTACAGGTCAAAGTTTCTTTGTGGGGGAGTAAGGAGAGGTGCCTCCAGTGTGATTCTGTGCAAGGTGCTTGCTCTTTCTCTGCAAACGTGGGTGTGTGCCTGTATGCGCACATGTATTTGGTACCCACCTTCTGCAAATACAGCAGCTGGTTAGTAAGTAATTTCAAACACTTTCAGGTCCTTAGGAGGGAGGCCCCGTGATACCAGGCCTTTATTTCCATGGTTAGAGGGTGCTGTTTGGATCCCTGCAGCTCTGGGCAGGGAGGACTGGATCACTGTGGAACTGCTTTTACAAGCTGACTTGGCAGGTTCTGGAAGCAATTGTCAGTCAAGTCACTGGTTTATCTGTGGAGATAGAATGGATAGCATCCCCATTATAATGGCCTTATTTAAAGCATTTTTCAGCCTTTATCTTTAGTCTCACAGTAAAATAGTAAAAAGAAAATAGTAGAAGAATTAAACATTAATCTCTGGGGTTCTATTTCCCCCTTTTCTAGAGAAAAATCTGTTTTAAATGGCTAAGCTGTAGCACTTCATAACCAAGCTTCCACATCTCTGCAGATACCCAGAACTGCTAAAGTAACTGCTTTATTCCTATCTGAGCAACTTTTATATGATTTCACTAAGTGTGTTCTCGGCCACATATACTGTAGTTGCTTTCTTTGAGGTTCATACTGCTCCAGGGAGAGGAGTTCCTACCAGTGGTGAAGAGAAAAGGAGCTTTGAAAATTGAGAAGGAAGCATTAATGGAATGGAAATTGCAATTTTTCCATCAGCAGCACTGCAGGAGAGCAGCTGATGGCGGAAATTTGAACAAGCAGCATCTTGGTATTGACTTCCGCTCTGTTTGGCATGCTGGTGTCTCAGAAGACGCTTGTTTTGGGTATCCCAGTCCTACATTTGGGTCTAATTTTTTTGTTTCATTTTTCACATAAGTTTTAGTCCCTGGTGAGTTGTACTCAACAAGCTTAAACTATCAATAGACACACTAAGTGCATTCCTGGGTTGAAATCCTGGTCTCTGTCTAGCCAAAAATCCCATCATATCTAAATCTGGTAGTTTCTGTATACTTAATAATTTAATTATTAAGCACTCTTAGTGTGCTTTTCTGTTAAATGTCCAGCCTGCTCTGTTGTCGTAACTTGTTACATGAATCATGTCGTGAGTATTACAGTTCTTTTCAAAACACCCCACCCTTTAGGTAGTGCTTAGTGCAGGAGTAGGTAAGACAAATGGTACTTCGTAGCTAATGCTCCAGGAGAGAACGAAGAGATCTGAATGAACTGCGTCATTGTTTTTCAAGTTTATATACTAAACAGTAACTGGAATAGATTATTACAGTTATAATATAGGCTAAAGCTTTCTGAAAAAAAATGCATGAATAGCTTACAGTGGCAATTAGTTAAAAAAGTGAACCATAGTTTATCAGCCTTTTGTAAGCAGAGTACCTACATGCTTTGCACTCTCTTTTGTCACATTCAGTTGATACTTTTTAAGTAGTACGTCTCAAGTGTTTGCAAGTCATAACTTACATTTAAAACAAAACGCCTCTTGTAGGCTAGGTTCCCATCCAGTCCCAATCCACCTAAATTCCTGCAGGAAAACTATCAGGCCCTTTTTTAATCTTACTGTGCATGAAAAACTATTGCTTTTCAATAGCAAATCCACCTTCAGTTCTTTCAGTCTCTTGCACAACCTCTCCAAGGCAGTGTGATGTGTGTTCTGCCCTTCTGATGTTTAAAGTTTGCTAACCTGTCTGATGCTAGCAATCTGCTGGTCTACACTTACTCCACTGGAAAAGGTATGAAGTAGCCATGCAGGCTGAAGCTAGGTGTTGAGCTTTTTGAGCCCAGTTAGTGAAAGAGCATTACAATAGCGATCCTGAGAGGCCCGAATACCGGTGTCTTGTTCTAAAACAAGCAAGTCCATCCCCTGGCTTGTTTTAGAGAGTCAGGGCTCTTCAGCCAGGCAGGGTTCAGACATTCTGAACGTTTTACTGAAACCCCTTTTTTTTCCCCTTTTCTTTTCAGTTTCAGTGTTGGCAACGTAGAATATGAAGCTGAGGGGAAGGTACAAATAGCTCATGAGGACAAGTAGCTTGTGTTTGTTAGAGTAGAAAACGATGTGGAGAAGGGTGCAAAGGGAAAGGGGATGTAGCCAAAGATGAGAAAAACTTTGCAATTAGTATTTTGAATTTATATACTTTTAGGTTATGATCTTGTTATAGAGCAAGGGACATATCCTTCTTGTTATGAAAGGTGTGATGGAGTGTGTGCATCCTCCTGAGTATTCATATCTAACTCCATAAGCAGCAAATTCTTCTTAGTGATGCAGAAGCTATTAAGAGATTTAATTTAGCTCATGGACGATAGGATGGCCTTATTGTCAGTCACAGTGTATCTTTTACTGGTCATCTGATGTTCACTGGACTATAGCCAAAAAAAATCTGAATGTTAGCCTCAATGAATGGTAAGACCTGACATAAGGAGTTTGGAAAACATGTGTCGCCTCTGATCCTGCATGAAGAAACTTCTCTGAGGAAGAAGGAGGGAAATCTCTGTAATTGCCAGCTGAGGTGTGTGCCATACAGCTCAGTGTCCACACCTTTGTTTACTGAACTTAGTCCATTCTGAGTTGGCTTGTTTTCTCAGAGAGAATGCTGTGTAGAGAGTTACGGATCCACACAGAGAATCAGGAATGGATAGTGTGTACAAACATAAGATAGTTTTGTAATATTATAGTGCTGCAATGGCTGTGATGTGGAGAAAAGTGAGACTGCAGTTTCCATGGACTCAGATATCATGCTTGGTGACCCTGAACAAGCAAGCAGGTGTAAACAGCTGCTAGACCTTATCAGAGTGAAGAGAAGCAAGGTGCCTTTTGCTGACAGGTAAGGCAAACCAGGCAGGTGTTTCGGCTGAAAACACAACAACCAAAGGTCAGAGAACACAGATCATTATCACATTTTTTTGTCTTAAATAGTGGCTTGGATTTACAGGCAAAGAACTGATGCAACAGCAAGGAGGTTACTCCTAATTAAAAGTATCAAATCCCGCTCTCGTTTGTATCAGTGGGAGTCTGAAGTAATTCAGATAACTTCAGTAAATTTGCTTTGCTAGTAACAAAAAAAAATTTAAAAGAGTGACTAGGATTTCTTTCATATTTCCTATTGGTCTAGTTTAGTGCAAGGTTTTTTTCTGTCAAGCTAGGCAAACAAAACTGTGTAGTACTAATTGATATTCTGAAAGTAACATTCTTCATTAGTAATTTAGGTCTATGCCTGTGTTTAGAATTATTTTAAAATTTGCCAGATCCTCATGTGCTATAATATGGTATTTCTATTCCAGTTAACCTCCAAAGAAAAAGAATATTTTTATGCAAAATAAAGTTGGCTGAAGAACTGCCTCACCATTTTTATCTACCTATCTGGACTGTTACCCTTTGAGTAGCTAAATATTGAAGGGAGAAAGATTTTTGTGGAATAAATATCTCCTCACCAAAAATAAGCTATTACCATAACACAGTCACAGTGCCTAGAATCGATTCAATGTTCTAGGTGATTGTGTTAGTAAAAACATAACAGTAAACCAGTAAGTTTATCTCCAGAAGGCTACAAAACAGACTTTCTCGCAGAGAATCAGTGGCCACCCACTGCTTCATCAGTGTCCATCTGAGAGCCATGCACCACTTCTAAAACTTACAGCATTCTTGTTAGTTGTGGAAATAAATTCTGAAGCTTTTCGTCTGTGGGGAGGTATGCATCATGTTCAGTTATCTGCTTCTTTCTTGTTTGCATATTGGTTGGTACAACTCTTCTGCAAACAAGCTGTGGTAAGGGTTTGGGTAAGGTAAATCAAAGAGCAGTTGTTTACCTTTTCCCTGGTTTTAGTTCAGTCTTCTCACACATAACATGCTGAATTTAGGGAACTAAGGCTGTCCAAATGTCTTTTACAGATCATGTCCAAGTTGTAGGGAGTTATAAAAATGAATCGCCGTGAATGCTTCTACTTTCTGCCTCTACTAGATCTACCTATTTATCCTAAGAGAAATTAAATGGTTTTTTATCTTCTCTGTAAGATAACAGATACAGTCAGGAGAGTGAATCTTGTATGCGGGTGTCCTGGTTTCAGCTGAGTTAGAGTTACTTTTCTTCCTAGTAGCTAGCATAGTGCTGTGTTTTGGATTTAGCATGAGAAGAATGCTGATAACACACTGATGTTTTAGTTGTTGCTAAGTAATGCTTAGACTAGTCAAGGACTTTCTTTTTCAGCTTCCCATGCTCTGCCAGGTGCACAAGAAGTTGGGAGGGGGCACGGCCCAAGATAGTTGATCCAAATCGACCAAAGGGCTATTCCATACCATATGACGTCATGCTCAGTATATAAACCGAGGGGAGTTAGCCGGGGGGCAGCGATCGCTGCTCGGGGACTGGCTGGGTGTCGGTCGGCGGGTGGTGAGCGGTTGCATCACTTGTTTTCTTTTCCCTGGGTTTTGTTTGTCTCTCTCGTTCTCCTTTTTATTACAATTATTATTATTATTATTATCATTATTATTATTACTATTATTATTATTTTATTTCAATTATTAAACTGTTCTTATCTCAACCCGTGGGTTTTCTTACTCTTGCCCTTCCGATTCTCTCCCCCATCCCACCGGGGAGGGGGAGGGTGAGCGAGCGGCTGCGTGGTGCTTAGTTGCCGAGTGGGGCTAAACCACGACAGCGGGCTGGTGACAATTCTGTGATCTACTGATGTCTGGTTAAGAGATCATAGTATGGACTGTCTTTAGACAGCAGTGAAAGATCATCAGCAATGTTTCCTCTGGTCAAACCCATGTGGCAAAATTAATTACATGATAGCAAAAGCTTTAAGGCAAAAGAGAAATTTTTTCCACTGGTTTTGATTACATGGTTTAATCCATTGGCTCCAGCACTTACTTATTTGAGATTTTTAGCTGAAACCATGTCATCTAGTTAAGAAGCAAGCTTTAGCTGGTAGGATAACAACATGTAGCAAAGGCTTTAGGAAATACAGGCTATGGTACTGCGTGTAAAGCATAAATGTTTTGTCTTTTTATTTTTTATTTACATCTGTAATAATCTTAGAATGATTGAGGTACAGAGGTTACAGATGAATGGACTAAATCTGCAGCTGGTTTGCAACTCTGTTGTCGTATGTAAGGTGTCAGAATGGTACCACTTCAGCATGGCTGGGAGGTTGGCCCAGTAACGCATAGTTCCATATATGATGAGCCTAAGTCTTCTCTAACCTTTTCCGGGACTGTAGGAGGGGTAGATTCATCAAAATCAGTAGAATGACACTGGTTTTACACCAGTGAGTAGGAGGAGAACTGTGATTACTTGGCCTTCTCTGCAGTTGTTTAAGGTCAGGAAGATGTGTGAGATGTTACTAATCCAGCATGTTGGTGTTTTGTATTACGATTTACTAAGGTAAACCACGGAAATTGCAGGAAAGTGGTGAACTGAACTCTGTTTCTGTTTAGTTCTGTTTCATCAAACACTTGGCAAATGTGAGAAAAAAAGCAGTGTAGAGTGGTGGCTTCAAATGTGTTCCCTTGAGAAATGCATTTCTATGTCAGCTAAGTCTCACTTTGTCCTTCCTCCCATCTGATTCAAAAACAGCATTTTGACATCTTGTGTGGCGTGAATGTCTGCCTGACCTTTTGAGGGCTGAGTCACTTTGATAGTTAGCACTGAGGAATACCACACTGGTGAATGCATTAGCTGTCAAATTGTGGTTGTTCACCACTGCAGCTTATGGAAAGAACCTCCTTCCAACTTTTCTACCTGTCCCGATTCTTACCTTGATAACAAGTCCACTTCTCCCTTCCAGTTAGTAATATATCATAATATAGCATAATTGGTAAAAAGATATACAGGGTGGGGTGGGTGTTTCAGATTTGTTTACTTGTTATTCTGTCTGGAAATGACTCAGAGCCTGTTCTGTGAATTTACATCACATGAGGAGTCTCTCAAACTTGTTCCCTTAGAAAGTCCGCTGTATTGGGTCTGGCTGAGATGGAGTTAATCTTCCCCATAGCGGCCCTCATAGGGCTGTGCTTTGTATCCGCAGCTAGAAAGGTGTTGATAACACACCAGTGTTTTGGCTACTGCTGAGCAGTGCTCCCACAGCATCAAGGCTGTCTCTCCCAACATTTTTTCCCCCTTCACGAGTAGCCTGGGGGTGGGCAAGATCTTGAGAGGGGACGTAGCCAGGACAGCTGACCCAAATTGACCAAAGGGATATTCCATACCATATGACGTCAGCTCAGCAATAAAAACTAAGAGAAAGGAGGAGGAAGGGGGGGATGTTCGTTATTTACATTTGTCTTCCGGAGCAACCGCTGTGTGTACTGAAACCCTGCTTCCCAGGAAGTGGCTGGACATTGCCTGCTGATGGGAAGTAGAGAATAAAATCTTTGTTTTCTCTTTTGCTTCCACGCATGGCCTTTGCTTGTGTTTTTTTATTAAACTGCCTTTATCTTGACCCACAAGGTTTTTTTCCATCTCATTTTCTCCCCACCTGTCCTGCTGAGGAGGGGAGTGATAGAGTGGCTTGGTGGCACCTGGTGTCCAGCCAAGGTCAACCCACCACATCCACTCATCCCAGGGGGAGGAAGAAGCATCTTATGGCATGTAGAGAGGCTGACATCATGGTGTCAGGCAAAGGGGAACCTGAGTGGTCTTTCTGTGTCCAAGATATTTCATAGCCATCAGCAAGGGAAAGTTTTGGTCCCCTGGTAGGTGTGTTTGTCTTGGACTTGGTACATGGTAAAAGTCTGTAATACATTCACATTCTTACATATTTTTTGGAAAGACATAAAGAGAGCTGAAGACCCTTTTTCATTTCTTCTTCATTGGAGTTTGTTTAGGAAATTGAATGAATGTTCATGAATATCTCATGTTGATATTCTCTAGACACATGATTTCAGACAGAGAATTAAATTAAGGAAAAAAAAGGGCTCTGCTGTGATCCCAACAAATGCCCCAAAAAGGAGGNGCTGGGAGGTTGGCCCAGTAACGCATAGTTCCATATATGATGAGCCTAAGTCTTCTCTAACCTTTTCCGGGACTGTAGGAGGGGTAGATTCATCAAAATCAGTAGAATGACACTGGTTTTACACCAGTGAGTAGGAGGAGAACTGTGATTACTTGGCCTTCTCTGCAGTTGTTTAAGGTCAGGAAGATGTGTGAGATGTTACTAATCCAGCATGTTGGTGTTTTGTATTACGATTTACTAAGGTAAACCACGGAAATTGCAGGAAAGTGGTGAACTGAACTCTGTTTCTGTTTAGTTCTGTTTCATCAAACACTTGGCAAATGTGAGAAAAAAAGCAGTGTAGAGTGGTGGCTTCAAATGTGTTCCCTTGAGAAATGCATTTCTATGTCAGCTAAGTCTCACTTTGTCCTTCCTCCCATCTGATTCAAAAACAGCATTTTGACATCTTGTGTGGCGTGAATGTCTGCCTGACCTTTTGAGGGCTGAGTCACTTTGATAGTTAGCACTGAGGAATACCACACTGGTGAATGCATTAGCTGTCAAATTGTGGTTGTTCACCACTGCAGCTTATGGAAAGAACCTCCTTCCAACTTTTCTACCTGTCCCGATTCTTACCTTGATAACAAGTCCACTTCTCCCTTCCAGTTAGTAATATATCATAATATAGCATAATTGGTAAAAAGATATACAGGGTGGGGTGGGTGTTTCAGATTTGTTTACTTGTTATTCTGTCTGGAAATGACTCAGAGCCTGTTCTGTGAATTTACATCACATGAGGAGTCTCTCAAACTTGTTCCCTTAGAAAGTCCGCTGTATTGGGTCTGGCTGAGATGGAGTTAATCTTCCCCATAGCGGCCCTCATAGGGCTGTGCTTTGTATCCGCAGCTAGAAAGGTGTTGATAACACACCAGTGTTTTGGCTACTGCTGAGCAGTGCTCCCACAGCATCAAGGCTGTCTCTCCCAACATTTTTTCCCCCTTCACGAGTAGCCTGGGGGTGGGCAAGATCTTGAGAGGGGACGTAGCCAGGACAGCTGACCCAAATTGACCAAAGGGATATTCCATACCATATGACGTCAGCTCAGCAATAAAAACTAAGAGAAAGGAGGAGGAAGGGGGGGATGTTCGTTATTTACATTTGTCTTCCGGAGCAACCGCTGTGTGTACTGAAACCCTGCTTCCCAGGAAGTGGCTGGACATTGCCTGCTGATGGGAAGTAGAGAATAAAATCTTTGTTTTCTCTTTTGCTTCCACGCATGGCCTTTGCTTGTGTTTTTTTATTAAACTGCCTTTATCTTGACCCACAAGGTTTTTTTCCATCTCATTTTCTCCCCACCTGTCCTGCTGAGGAGGGGAGTGATAGAGTGGCTTGGTGGCACCTGGTGTCCAGCCAAGGTCAACCCACCACATCCACTCATCCCAGGGGGAGGAAGAAGCATCTTATGGCATGTAGAGAGGCTGACATCATGGTGTCAGGCAAAGGGGAACCTGAGTGGTCTTTCTGTGTCCAAGATATTTCATAGCCATCAGCAAGGGAAAGTTTTGGTCCCCTGGTAGGTGTGTTTGTCTTGGACTTGGTACATGGTAAAAGTCTGTAATACATTCACATTCTTACATATTTTTTGGAAAGACATAAAGAGAGCTGAAGACCCTTTTTCATTTCTTCTTCATTGGAGTTTGTTTAGGAAATTGAATGAATGTTCATGAATATCTCATGTTGATATTCTCTAGACACATGATTTCAGACAGAGAATTAAATTAAGGAAAAAAAAGGGCTCTGCTGTGATCCCAACAAATGCCCCAAAAAGGAGGTCTGGAATAAGCCTCAAAAAGTCAGTATCTACCAGCCAGATGCCTGCTCCATCCTTAGGCAGACATTCATCTCATGTGTTCTCAATATCCTCAAGTGCTGGAGGCGATTTATTCCAATACTTTTCTATGCTCACTCTAAAGTCTCTATTGCTGTAATTTAAATCGCTGCTTCTTCCATTTATGGCTCATGGAAAATAAATTATTCCCTTTCCTCTGCAGTAACAGCAGTCTCCCACATTGTCAACTCTGCTGTAGGCAAAATCCATTGTAGATTAATTCTTACCCATGTATTTCTGTTCTAGTATTATTATCTTTGGCTGACACCTTAAACACAGTAAATAAGTCTGTTGAAACTGTAAGCTACCAAAAAAAGTGTATCATGTAAGAACAAAACACATAAGATTCAGGGTTTGAAATAAGTTCTGTGAGGGATTGGGCACAGGTTGGCATCTTACGTTCAGTGTGCTACTCTTAATTTAGTGATTAAGATTAGCAAGCAGCTATTAAGTACAGAAATCTTGTTTTCAACTGCTTTTCTTTTTGCACAGCTGTTTCACATCCTTGCTGTGTACAGCTACTCTGGGTTATTTTGCTTTTATAAATTTTCTAAATTTACGTAGTTTGGTAGTGAATCATGGAAACTTTGTAGCTGCCAGTTGTAGAGAGAAGAGACGCCCGCATTAAAATTCAGCCCCCAGGCACACCGTTACATGAAAGCTGTATCTTTATATGATTACTGACTACTTAGAAATAATGGCACTTTAGAGCTTTGTAGCACAGTTTTACAGTGTTTTCATAACTGTTATTGTATCTCAAGACATTTAGAATAAAAAACAAGATGTTTTAGCCCACAAGGTTTTAGACACATCTTCTGGTTATCAAAGGTCGAAGAATTGTTGTTCTCCAATTAATAGATCCACAGGTAGATGCATTTCTCTATTAAGACAATTAATTGCAAAATCATTAGGAAAACTTTGTAAACATGCATCAGTATTTTGACCTCATTTGATAATCTCATACTATGTGAAAAAGCTTTTCTTAACATGGAACAATTAAACGTGGAGCACATAGCTATTGGTTTTGGGTCTCAGATTGTCTAACTTCCGAATAGTCCTTCTCTGTCTAATTATAGAGTCTCTGTGTATTTAAAAAAAATGGATTGAGTGTGTAGCATGGCACCAAGTTTCCAGAAGGCCTAAGGGAAGATTTTGTAGTCAGAATTTCTACCATCCTGCTCTGCCTACGATACACCTGACAAACAAGAGAAAAGAAGAGAAATTTCATGTTACAACCTGTCCTGCATGCTCTAGGGCAAACGTGTGGGATGAGATGAGACTTCTGCTATTGCAGACAATCACTGCAATATGTAGTCCTATATATATATGGCTGTGTACATATACATATGTATGTATATATGTACATATACACAGACCTTTGCTCCTTTCTTAGTTGGATAGCTCTTTGTTTCCAGACTAAGTTAATTACCTGTCAGATTATAATTTGTGGGGTTTTTCTACCAAATTTGAACCGTTCTTCTAGTGCGTCTCCTCTGTTACCATTGCAGAATAGATTGAAATAAGTACTTTACACTGTGTTTCCTACTGAGGAGCATTTGCAGAGGCGGGAGTCTTGCCAGGATCCGATTATTGCATTGCTTCCTGAGAAAAAGAGGGGGTGAGGGAAGAAAATAAAGTGACTGCTTCTGCAGAGTGACCTGCCATGATATTATTACATGACATACAGAGATTTTGACCATGCGTGAACAGAACATGATCTGATAGAGCATCTAGGCATCATTTTTCTCATTATCCTGAGGCATTTGTCAGGAATCTTTTATTTTTGCTTTTGTGTGTAGTTTCTTCTTTCATTGAAGTCTCAGTTCCTTGAATCTGTGGATAATATGACATTTTCTTTCTTTCTTTTTTGACCTGGAACATTAACTGCGTACGAGTCTGATCAGTGACAGGATCGCTGTATTTGTGGTGAGAATACGCAGATGGTGTAGAAAGGGCTGGACTTCTTACACTAGCTTTGGTGGCGGGCAGTTTATTGGGTGACTATAACCTCCCTCAATTAATTCCCTAGGCTTTTTGACAGCATGTTGAGGCTAACGTAGTTATGTTGCTTTTGGTACCTAAAGCCAAGCTCAAGTGCCTTTGGGACATCTTCAGTTACCTCATGTAGACATATTTTGCATTCATTCATACTGCATCGTGCGGAGAGCCAGAAATGAAGTTTTTCCAATTAAAATGTTTCTGTTTTCTTGACAGGGGAAATGGGTGAGATTAGTTCTGTGGAGAAGTTCAAGACAAAACTGAGGGAGTCACTTGTATTTTCTTATTTATTAGTTTTGAGCTCAGAAGTCACATTCCTGTTGAACAGCCACAAATAGCTGACTTTCCCACATAGCACTGGGATGTGACTAATACCATAGTTTGCAACTCACATGTCTGCTCTTTTTAGTATGTCTTTTTTTAACAGTAGTCCTTATTTTTGTGAGTGCTATGTACTTGGCAGGACAGCAGTAAGGGATGGGCTCTGCTGGAAAGTATTACAGAGGTTCTGAGGTATTTCAAGGCAAATTAATTCATATCTCATTAAAGACGAATGCATTATGTGCCCTGTCTAGACAACTAAGAGATTAGGAACTGTAACACTACTGCAATTCAAACTATGGTAGTAGTTTCCATAAAGCAATATTCCATTCTATGTAATTCTGCCATTTTTCTAATACATGTAGTATACGTACGATATAAAACAGTTTTTATGCTTTTTTTTCCTTACTGCTCAGCAGTTTTTGCCATCTGCTGCAGTAATGGAGACCAGCCCTAGGTGAAATGACTGTAGAAATTAAAACAAAACCTAGAAGGGTATATGTAAACACAGATGTAAATATTAACTCACAGAAGTGCTAATTGCCAAGAAATGTCAGTTTCAATGTGAACAAGTGGTTTTGCTAGAGCACTTCGGCTGTGGCTGAAATTATCATTGTCTCACAGATACACTTGGAAGTAACTCTGAAACTGTTTGGGAAGGATCTGCAGCTACCATTTATGAAGGTTAACACTGAGTTTTACTTGAGTCACAGGTTTTTGAAAAGGAAATTTCTTTATATCAGTCCCTTTTAAGAAACACGTAAAGGGGCTTTTTGTTTCAGAGAAGCTTTTGAAGCACAGTTATCCCACTAGACTGTGAGAGGTGCCCCCATGCATTTCCAAGTTTGTTACTAAAAATAATTTTCGAATTGTTGCACCAACTGCTTTTGTAGTGTTGCTTCCTGTGTTGTGTACCTGCTGGCAAAACTTCCTTAACTCTTTGAAATCGATGAATTTTTGCCTCTATACTTTATGGCTTGTGAACTTGAAATCCATAGAGGGTTAGGAATGAACACTTTGGAATGGCTGTTTTGGCTTACAGCTGTACAGACAGTGCCAAGGCAAAAACAAAGCCTGCCTCTCCTTCAGCTGTTAGGCAGTTTCAAAAGGTTTGTAGTCACAAACTACAAATGGATTGGAATAAGCCAGCAAACTGGGCCATATAGCTTACACAAGGAGGGGAAAAGTGGTTCTCCTATTTGAATCCCCCATGTTCTCATGTCAGAGCAGTTGGTGACCTTGGGAGACAACGTCTACGGAGTTTCTCCACTACAGCCGCCCTTTACCCATGGGGGCATTTTCGGTTCCATATACGCTCCTCCCCCCTTAGTGTTCAGTGTCTGGCTTTGATAGATGTATTAATCACCATTGAAAAGTTGTATATAAAGTCATGAACAGCGCCTTCCTCTGCTTTCTTGGGTTCGAAGCTAAAGTGTAAAGAGCCCAGAAGGAAAGGAAAGCTCATTCCAGACAGTCATTTGCCTGTCCCTGACAAATATTGGCTGAAGATAGGAACAGTGAAGAGAGAGATTTGTTTAAAGTTGTCTTTGAAGAAGGACTTTTTGAGAATGTGGGAGGTAAGGGTGAGTGTGAGTGGGGAAAGGGAATACACAAATCAAATGGCAATTTTGAATTTAAAATCAATTCTTCAATTTTGAAAGTCAGACAGTATTAGAATAGACTTGAGCATATTTTCTGGTCTACACCTAGGGTGTTAATTAGGAACTAAGGGGAAAAAGAGCAAAGCAAAATGAATTTCAGTACATACTATATCACCAGCAAAAGAGAGTATTAAAAATATTACCATAGTGAGAAACCAGATGAACACTGCAAACAGAAGTGCGTTTCTATGTGAAAGTAGGTTAACTCTAGCCTTGTAGTTCTGCTTTTGTAACTTGAGCAGAGAAATTCTTTGCTTCTCCCTCTTTATCCTTAGTGTGTTATATGGGCAGAGGATAATGTGGTCCACACCACAGTTGGCTACACTCCACCAGATAAGTACAGTCTGCCAAAATAAGCCCATAGTGCCTTCTAGGTCAAAGAAGTTGACCGTAGCTCAGTGCTGTTGGGTGGAATGTGAAGATTGTCATATCACATTGAAAGAAAACTTTTTTCTTCGGTGCCTTTCCATGTATATGTAAACATTCCACCAGAAGGAAAGTACTCTTGTCAAAACCTGTTGCACCAGTTCTGACCTGTACACTCCTGCGCCATCTCACACTCAGGCATCTGTTTCAGTTTTCTTGTAGTTGTGGTACTACCGTGCTTCACTATCACTAACATCAGTCAGTCACTTTTAAATTTTTTTTATTCTGAAGTGTGGAGACTAACCATTCATTAGGAAGGTAAACGATAGCTTGGCATAATCTGCCAAGGACAAGAAAATTGAAGTTTCTTTCAGCAGCGTTGTTTCAGGGTCTTAAAATACAAGGAAACTTTTCCATGAGTTTCAGTGTTTTGTTGTTTTTTTTTTTTTCCTGTTGGTTTTGGAACAGATCCTAACCCCCAAATTGTTTTCAGGTGTTGCAGGATATTCACTGCAGAGTACAGTATTATAATAAGAGCCCACAGGATGCTGAGTATGTACTTACAGGTACATAGCATGCTCTTCTCCATCCTGGCTTCTGCTGTTTGTGGGTCCCAGTATACCCATTAATAAATAGGCAATCCTCCTTTCACTCTGCATTATTCTTTAGTGCTTCTCAAACAGCATATTCCTTTGCTGCTATGTTAAATTCACTGGTATAACATCGTAATGGATTTCAGAGAGATGTACGCCATTGTAAGTGTAGCTAATTCTGTCTTTAAGCTATCTGCTCAACTTGAATGCTCTGCTGCATGTCAGAAGCCAGCACCCCCTCTTCTCAGTTTACACAGTTGCTCCTGCAAAGACAAAATATTCTGAGAAATAACTTAGTTTGCAGAATTCCAGAAAAAAATTCATTGTTCAGAATCTATTGCAGCTGATGAAGATGTTTAGGTTTGCTCCTTATCCAGCAACTGTTGTGTCTCAAGGTAGCCTGATTAGAAAAGGTCTGTAGCCTGATTAAATAAATACAAAAAAAGAAAAAAAAGATCATAGAATCATAGAATCATAGAATGCTTTGGGTTGGAAGGGACCTTTAGAGGTCATCTAGTCCAACCCCCCTGCAGTGAGCAGGGACATCTTCAACTAGATCAGGTTGCTCAGAGCCCCGTCCAACCTGACCTTGAATGTTTCCAGGGATGGGGCCTCCACTACCTCTCTGGGCAACCTGTTCCAGTGCTTCACCACCCTCATTGTAAAAAATTTCTTCCTTATATCTAGCCTAAATCTACCCTCCTTTAGTTTAAAACCATTACCCCTTGTCCTGTCACAACAGGCCTTACTAAAAAGACTGTCCCCATCTTTCCTATAGGACCCCTGTAAGTACTGAAAGGCCGCAATAAGGTCTCCCCGCAGCCTTCTCTTCTCCAGGCTGAACAACCCCAACTCTTTCAGCCTGTCCTCGTAGGAGAGGTGCTCCAGCCCTCGGATCATTTTCGTGGCCCTCTTCTGGACCCACTCCATCAGATCCATGTCCTTCTTGTGCTGAG